>JAUZNJ010001758.1:0-44494 GCA_034780135.1 Jordanella pulchra | reverse complement strand
CCAATGAAGAGAAGCTAAGATAGGAGAAACATGATCTCTCTTTTTAATTTTCATCAGAACTCTGGCTGCAGCATTTTCAAATTACCAAAACCTTAAAAGTAAAGCTCACTCGCTTAATAACCTTGGTTTTCTATACTGACTCGAATTATTCTTCCTATATCAGTTTTTTTAGGCTTGTACAACTCAAATTATTTTTTAGCCCCAAAAAAGGAAATAGTTTTTTTTTTACAGTTTAATTTTTTTAACATTTGTCCAATCTTGTAATGTTTTTTTTCTCCTCCACCGCATAATATTTACCCTACTTGGTCTATAACAAATAATCGCACACCTACTGCTCTAACTTTTCAGGTAAAATGAGGTTATATTGAGACTAAATGTAAAAGTTTAAGGCGTGTGAATGTTTTTGAGAAGCATTGTGTGCAGCTGGATGTTCTTTCCCTGAACATTAGAAAAATAAACAGATTTTTTTTTTTTCCATCCCCACAGACCTCACCCTTTCCTCTCGTAAGGAAGTCAACGCTACCACCAGAACATAAGCAGAATGGACTATTGCACACCTCAGTCTTCACGCCGACACAACCCAGTGGACAGCATTTGCCGCAAGCTGCAAACCATTCAGTGGCGTGGTGACCGAGAGCCCAACTCGCCTTTCCAGATTCCTAAACTCTCTTCCAACAGTTACGACAGCCCTCAGTCCGGCCTCCGGCACAACCTGGAAGCCATCCTGAAAAAAGGAGCCTTCGTCAAAGACGAGGGGGAAAAGGTGAAGGCGATGGGGATGCCAAGTTCTGCAGCTTCCCACAGTGGTGGCCTTGGTTCCTATGCCCCCCTCACTACTCCTAAATGCAATCGTTCAGCCTCGACTAATGTCACCTACACCATCACAAGCACGCTAGGAGAAAGACGAGGTGCTGATGGGAGTGATGTAAAACAAATTAAAACATGGCAGAGGTATTGTTCAACACCCACAGGTCACTCCAGGGAATCTCCGTATTTTACATTCACACGCGGACCGAACTCCAGGCAGTCTGAGTGCAGCAGTCAGAGAGCGAGTCCTCCTCTATCCTGTACCTTCACCCCGGGTAACAGCACACTCTCCTACAACGTGAACTTCTGCTCTGCAGATACAACCAATTCTGCTGATTGTGAGCTAACCTACCCTGCCCTGGTCGTGAAAAGACTTTCCATGGGAGAAGGAGGTAGGGGGGGCTTTAAGAAACCTTTGTTTGGTTGGAGAATTTTTCTCATTTTTATTTTGCTTCTTTGCTTTTTTTCATGGTTAAATATTTTATATGTTGTGCCTTTCAAGATATGTTTGTCTCAAGGAGGAAAAAAATATGCTGTTACACAAAGTATTAAACTTTACTTGAACATAAAATCAAACTAATATCGTCAACCCAATCCAACTTTATTTATAGAGCACTTTAAAAACCAACAGGATGAGAGGGTTGCACAAATGCAGAAATACATACAGTAAAATCGAATAAAAACAACATATCTCCCAACACCAACAGTATTTTGAGTATTAAACGCATAAATGTATTAAATGCATAAAAATTGTCAAATTGGAAGCCTGCTAGATATGTAGCTGCAAAGAGCCTCACTCTATAGGTACTGACAGGACTAACTGATCTGCTGACCTAAGAGAATAAAATGGTACATAAGGATGTAGGAGATCAGAGATTCTATGATAATAGACTAACTAGGTCAGCATCCAGTGATACTCGGATGTATAAACCTCCTTCATAAAAGGTAATTTAGTCAAAAAATGTCCGCTAACTGTGTCTGCTGCCATCTTAAGATCAAGACTAGATATATAAAGAAATGAGTTTGATAACAAAAATAGCCCGTTATAAGTTCAAGAAAACTAAAATATACATTAAGGAAGGAAGAGGCTAGTTCTGCCTCCCAGTTCCTTTCTTCTGTAACACTCAAAGTGAAGCTAGACTATTTTCATGGTGATAACTGCTGCGCATGTAAATAAATATGAAAACAAGTCAAGGATTGTGAGCTAGGTTTGACTTCTGTAGCCTGTTTCCGTGAATGATTAAACTTGTGGGACTTTGTTTTTATATAAATCTGGTTTTGAAGTATTTTTTTAATCAGAATTAAAAAAAAAGAAAAATGAAGCAGGCTCCAGCACTTAAATCTAGCTAGCAAAGATTTTTGTGCTGAAAGGATCTGCTTGCAGTTTGTATTTAGAAATGCATCTTTCCTTCACCTTTTTTTATTCCCCTTAATAGAAAATTTAGGAGAAGAGAAATTATTAGAAGCTATACATTTAATAAAACCGTTTCCTTATCAACAGTTTCATTGCATTACAACAGTTTATGCGTTTGGCTGCGATGCTGCTAGTTATTTCTGTGCCTAAAGGGAAATCATGTGCTTGCTGCACTGCATAACTCAGTGCGCTCTGTCTGCTATGTGTTGTATCAGGTTCGACGGTTAACGTAGAGAACAGAAGAAATATGGCAGAAATCAGCCTCATCTGTGAAGAGAATCTGCTCGATACCATATTTCATGCCTGTGACACCCAGCGCAGAGGTACGCCCACTCATACTCCCAAATGTACTCTCACATGGTGTGTCTTTGCTAAGTCACATAGCACCCTGCACAACCACATTACTCTGTGTTTTAAAACAATTTCAGAAAGTAGATTACAGATAATCTGTAAGTAATTCCTCTCTGTGATGCATTACTATATGTGTATATATAAAAGAATAAAGACCCAGCCTCTTTTTTTCTGGATCTGAGACATAACCATCAGACATGCTGATTAGAGTGTTTCAGAAACTGCTGATTTACAGGGATTTTCATTTGTAACTATTTCTTAGAGTATAGTAAAAAAAAAAATATTAAGTGAGAAAAAAGCCTGATTAATGTAAAAGGAGAAGGGAGAGATTAAGGCAACAGTATCAGAAAAGCATTCCTGATCTATGAGCAAGTTTCATCCTTAATTGTAAGAAATAGCTCTGATTTGTTTGAATTAAAATACATTTCTATTCACAGTTTATCACTATTATCCATTGTTTGAAGCTCCAACTTGAAATGATAATAAATTGATCATCATGTCCTGCCTTTGATACTTCTCAAGAAAGACGTGTAGAGGTCCTGACTTCATTTATAAGCTAATGGTTACCTTTAGTAACCATTAGCCATCAAGTGGAAACACAAGTGGGGTTTGACTTTTTCCCTCCTAACTATTTTTGCAATTAAAAACTCAAATTAAAATCTCAAATCAAAAGTTAATGCAGGTTGTTTGTCTGTAGTGTAGGGAGTAAACCAACCAGGGATCATTTTTACCACTTAAACATTTAGAGGTGAACGATCCTTACCTTGTAACTATCATGAAAGGTTTTCATTCAACATCGATACTTCTTTTACATACTCTTACGCCATTTAGAGATCATTCTTATTTCCTATCAGAAATAATCAGCATAAATAACAATAGGATCATTTAAATGTGCTACTGATTTGACCAAAACAAAAGCCCAGCCTGATGAATCCGTTACACACCAGCATCCAAAAAATGTTTGCTATCACTATGGTAACTGCTTTTGTTTTCCATATGTAAAGATATTTGGTACCAAAGCATCTAGTTGTGCTGGAAAGTTTACCTACCCTCCTATTAAAGAAAGTGATAAATTCACACTAGTAACTCAAGTAACACACAGCTGAAGGTGTAATAATAAAAACTAATTTACTCAATGATAATTTAGTAAAAAAAAAAAAAAAAAAAAAAAAATATTGATTTTAAAATTTAGCTTAAAAAAATAAATCTAAAACAAACTATCCCTGACAAATTTAAGTCATGCTGAACATTTCCTGAACATTAGAGAAAACGCCTGATTTCAGTGATTGCTCAACAGTTTAGTTCAGGAGCTCCATCAGGCCCGTTTACTTACAGATATTAACTAGATTTTCATATATGTTCAAAATCAGTCTCATGATTTCCATTTTTTATTATTTTTTTTGTTTATTGTTTTGTTTTTAATTTATTTTACCAGCAGCTGTTTTTTTTTTACTGTCTTTAATGTAAGATTATGTAAACCGTTAAGCACAACTGTATGCAGCGAAAGATAATATCAACACTGAATATTAAAAGATCAAAACTGATCATTTGCTGTAAGAGATTAAAATGGTAAAATGGCTCCTCAAGTGTAATAAACAGAGTTTCTACCATGTTAGAGTGGCTCTTCCCTAAAAATGCTGATGCCTTCACACTCTAGGTAAAGTATATGTGTCTCATATTGTCGACTACCTGCGTCACACAACCAGTCGAAGCTCAGAGGACAGTGGACTGGAGGAGCTTTGCAACATGCTGGACCCCGAACAGAAAGACGTGTCCATTGATCTGGATACCTACCACGCTGTCATGAGGGAGTGGATCGATGACTGCCGCAATAGCAGGTACTGGCAAACTTTGAGTTTTAAGTGCTCTTCATCCATATGATTATTGGTTAGTTTCTATTTGTCTTTCATGATCTTCTCAACACCTTGATCATTTCTTTTTCAGCTATTTCTCTGTAGATTTGCTCCAGTGTTTATAATACTCTTTAATAATGATAATACTACAACGTTCCCAGTTATTGTGCCTGCAAAAAAAATCCAAAAGGCTCCTCCACAGTACTTGATAGTTGGAATAAGGGGTAATGCTGATCTGCTGCTTTCATGCCGTGCAGGATGCCCAAACATGGATACTTTGCTCCCATCTCTCTAAATGCCAATGCTTTAGAAACCTGGTTGTTCAGATGTAGCTTTACAAATCTAATTCATGCTGCTGTATTTATTTCTCAGACTTTTTGTTCCTAGTAGTTCCTATATGCAATGCTTATTCCGATCTTGAAATTGTAGTAATAATTATAAAAAAAACAAACATGAAATAATTTGGAGATTGTTATCAGACCCTTCACTGATTCATAATTGTTTCCACAGTAGAAATGCATACAAACTCACAAATGGTCACCATTGCCAATTATAACAGTTTGATTAATGTATTGTATGTTAACTGGAAAAGAAAGGTTAATTTATTTATACTTTAATATGTAAAACAGTGAAATTGCGTTAAATTATGTTTCTATAAATCTTCACCTTTTGTTTTTGTGGTTTTGCAGCTTCGTTAGATTATTTAGCCGAAGTATATCACATATACTTAAACTCCTAATTGCAGGTCTTTTTGGGGTCACTTGAAACAGTTTTATATTTTTGCTCTTTGATTTCTATGTTTTATTGCAGAGAAGTTCCAGCAGAGAACAACACTCAGGATGACTCGGTTAAATTCAAAGATAGTGCCTCTGGTGAATATTCAGTTAGCTGCTCACATGATATGCAAAGACATCATCTGGTAAAGATGAAGAGAATCCATTGGTTTTTATTTTGTGTTCTACAGCCAGAAGATCCATGTTGTTAAATATGACATCAGGAAGTTTGGAGGCTATTGGTGGAGAGGCGTCTAGAATGGAATTGTAAGTCAAAGTACCATTGAAGCTCAAACCTAACACTTTTTAGTTTTTTTCAGATGTCTAATTTAATGAAAGATAAAAAGTTACATTATACATTAACATGTTTGGGTTTTTCTCCATCTCAGTGAAACCTCAGAGTTGGTCTATTGTGTTGCTGATCTTCAGATGAGCAACCAAAAGCTTCAGGAAGAGGTACGAAAGCTGAAGCAGGTGGTGGAGAGCATGGAGGAGAGCAACCAGAAACTGGCAGAGGAAAATGAGGATTTACGCAACCAAGCGAGGGTGTAAGGTTCTCTTTAACGTCGTCTTCAAATGTGCTGCAATGGCATGTTAAAGCAGCGTTCACCGCTTCCAATCTGTATCCACAGTAACCAACAGCTTGCACAGAAAGAGAAGATGCTAAAAGAAGAGGTCGAAGAGATGAAGGCAACGCTGAGCTGTACAGAAGAAGGGAGAGCCCGCGCCTCTGCGCACAGCAAACATATGGTTAGCCATGGATCATGTGACTGGAGTGATATTTGATTGGATCAGTAGTTCTCCATTGCATTTTATAAATACTATTCATTCACAAACTTGAAACACCCAAATATTTAGATTGACATAACTGTGAAATGTCTGAGCATTAATACTGTAAGAGAACTGAAAATGATGAGTTCTAAGTAGTATTTTTGTTTTCTTTGTTGTCTCTTTATAGGAGAGAGAAAATCAGAGCCTGATTGCAAAGATCGCATCTCTTCAGGATGAGGTACTGATTGTCTATTCATTTAATGGATAACATCACCCTAAAAGGCATAATTACTGCAAATAAAAATGTGAATGGATTTAAAAGTGCTCCACTGATGGATTTATAGAACTTTAAGATCACCATGGAGAATGATGAGCTTCAGAAGAAAATAAGGGAGCTGTGTGACATTAATGCTGACCTTCAGGTATTTGTAATATCTGTCAAATATCTAGTTTTTATTTCTTATTCACCACCGTCTACTCGCATCATTTAAAAAAAAAAAAAAAATTATTTTTGTCACATTTCGCATAAGCCGTCTACTTTTATAATCATCTTTACATACTATTATGTCTTTGTTGTTTTCATTTTCCATTTACCCAGGTGCAGATTCATTCCTTTGATGCTGTCATCGGGGAAAAGGAATCGATTATTGTAGAGGTGAGAGCACTACGGTTCATTAGTTTGACACTGTTTTAAAGCCATCTGTAACACATACAATCAGTATTTATTTATACAGTAAAAGTCTATTGCAAAAACAAATAAACATCTTGAAATCTTTAAATTTTGTTGAATTGGTGCCATAAGGACCCATAATATTCTACATTTGAAAATAAAAGTCCTCATTTTTTAGGATTTTGTTTTTTTTTTTGTTTGTTTTTTTATTATTATTGAGCATCAGGATTTTGTTTTTAAAAGAATTTGAAACCATGTACCCATAATTTTCTCTTCACAATTGTGAACTACTTTCATTCTATTATAATCCCGATAAAATAAGCAATATTTAATTACCCTTTTGGGATAAATAAAGTATTTTTGAATTGAATTGAGTTGCAATATTTGCATTTCAACAATCTTAAAATCCTTTTTCCTCCTACAGAAGAGCAGACAGCTGGATGAGCTGAAGGCAACAGTAGAGGAATACTCAGCCATCACAGAGGTCAGTGGGGTCACCTCTGTTACATTATGGTTTATATATAAATATGTGGAAATGTTTTCCCTTTTAACTTTTGCTGTTGAGTCAAAATGTAAGAGATGATTTGCAAGTTGGAATTTGCAGAAATGTCAGACCAAAGTGTTGAACTTCTCCCAAAAACAAGCTAGATGTTGTCCTGTCGTTCCATTTAAAATATGACCTTCATCCAGTAACAGATTCATCTAGACTAGTTGGAAATAAACCACCTGCTGCTTTTTGATTTTTAATATATCTTATAGCCACAGTTGCTTGCAAATAACCTATTGGATGAGTCATAGTAATGATATCTCTTCTTTTTTTTTGGACCAGCTGCTGAGAAAAGATAAAAACAAGCTGGAGAGCCAGATGCAGATGATTCTTCCAGACCTTGCTGGGTAAGTACTCCCAGAACTACATTTTTTTGTTTGTTTGTATTCTGGCACCTTTCTTCCAAAATAAATACAAAATGTTTTTGTTTTACTTCCCTAAGCCAATTATCCTTTCTGTCTCACAGGGCCAGCATGGCTTTGTCAGTGGCTTACAGATTAAACCAGAGCAGCCTAGGATCACTGCAAACAGAGCTGGCTCTGGCACAGTCGCCACTGGAGGTCAGCACCCCTCCTCTCTCTCACTCTCTCCCTGTTTCCTAGTTCTGATTATTTCATGTTTTAATTAATTAACCCTTGAAAACATCCTATAAACATACCTCCCATTATATACTCTTGCAAACAGACACTAAATCGGGGATCTAATGGTTGTCCTGATACAACTTTTCATGTTCAATCTAATGCCAATATTGCAGCTTTGAGAATTGACCAATGTTGATATTGACCAGATATCAGCATGAATCGTACATGCCTTTTATTATTTTGGCTTGATCAAGTGATATTTTTTAAACAGGGAAGATCAGTCAACAACAACAGTTTTGAGAACAACAGACCCATGTAATATTAAGCAAAGGGTTACTATCAACATGCTGTTATTTAGATGTTAGTGTTTGGCTAATATCAGACCAATTTCTGATATTAATATCTGATAGGGACAGCCCTAATAATCATTGTCCTTATAGGTAACCATGAAGGAGGACTTTATGCTTTGGTCTAGAAAAAAAAATTGTATTTCAACCTGTTTACCATTTTTATATATATATTTATATATCAAGCAGAAATCCAGCCTCCTTTTAAGTTTTCTGACTTTACTAATTCAGTGTGAAGTATGGTGTGGAGAGTAGATGATTTAAAAATACAAACTACCCAATATTTGCCTAAGAACATATTTTCAACACCTTAAATCTTCTCTTCTACTAGAATTGTCCAGAGGCTTTTTAATCAAAATGTTGTAATTTACCAGTAAATCTTCCTTTCTTGATTTTTCATCTCTACTTCTACCGAGCTGTAGTCTCTCCGTTATATTAATGTATTATGTCCTATTTTCTCTGTAGTTTATAAAGATGCCCCGCCAATGCCAACTAGATGTTTGACATGATCTAAAACACTCTTATAATTTACATTTATCAAACTGTGTAAAAGATACAAGCGTATTCCTCTTAAACAAACCTTTCCTGAATATTTACATTGTTGATCCCTGAAAACACCACTGATTTATTCCTTCTATTGTCTTATTTTTTACTCTTTCTTTAAGGAGTTGTATTTTAGCACAGATCCATCATTCAGGCTTATTTTTATGACTAATTACCTCCCAGTGTGTTGGTCATTATTTTTTAGTCACAGGCACCTGAAGCTGTACTATGATGAAGAGATAATCAGTGTTATCTATCAACCCTTCTCCTAATGTGATGATTTGTGGGTCTAGTTTGCATAGATAGAGGGAGATATTCAAGTTATTAATCAAATTTTTATCTTTAGTCCATTCTTAGTTGAGTGCAGAGGTTATTTCAGAGCACATTATAGCAGTATTTGTTAGTCCTTTTTATTTATTCCCCCCACTTTGTTGTTTTGATGAATTATAGTTTTATATTAATTAACTTTAGATTTGAATCAATCTTCATGCAGTTCAGCTCAACTATATTTCAACATATACAGACATTAGACCAATTATAAAGTCTGTCTTTTTTTTATCAGATTTCTTTGTTTAGATTTTTATTTTTAATTCTGTGTGCTGAAAATTTAGTAAAGCCAAGCTTTTAGGCAGCAGATTGATCTAAAAATATTGCTATTTGCTTCCAGGCTCCTCATGGAGTTGACTGTTTGTCAACCACAATGACCAGCACCTCACCGTTGGATGAAACTCTGGACAGAGAGGTGCTGCTGCTGCTGCAGGGAACCCACACTGAACATGTGGCTCTCGAGTTTAAAAGTCTCCTAAACAAGCTGGTAATGAAGTATGATTACACCTGAAACCATGACGTGCAATTTTCTACAGTCTGTAGACTGTCTGCAGAACTACCTGACTGCCATCTAGAACCAGCATTTAAATAGGATCTTTGGAATCTTAACTTCATTTACGTCTCTTTTTCTCTCTTGAATTGTTTGTTTTTAATATTACATTCTGTATCATTTTCCAGAAGAGAGATTTCAAAGAAGAAACCAGCTCCATCTTGTCAGCAGTTCAAAATATGATGGAGAACCGAAAGGAATTAGACGATGGCGCCCATACTTGTCTTCAGGTCAGACGTTCTCCATTAGTCTTAAAATCCCAAAAGATCCGTAGTGTTTCTAGAAAATGTTCCAGCTTTATACCATAGTGTGGCTCTGTATTTTCTGTATAATTAGATTCATTCAATCTTCAATTATAAAGCCATTAAAGATATTTCTGATATTCTGAACTTGACTGTTTACTTTCAGACACTGAAAGCAATAAATAGAGGAACGGCAGCTGCTGGATTCATGTCTTAATGAGACCTATGAATTGGCGAACTAATGAGGTTGCCAAAACCACAGAGCATATGTTCCTAGATTAAGGAATTGTGTTTAATAAGCAGCTTTTTTTGTTTGTTTTTTTCTTTCCAGTGCCTAAAAACTTCCTCAGGAGTATTTCACATTAACAAACAAAAGCTGACTTTTCCATTGAGCAATAGTAAATATATAGCCCAGTTGAAATGTTTTTAGATATTAGACAACAACCTTTTTGAATATTTGGCTGAATCTTTTGAAGAAGTTAATAAAACAAAAAAACTAATAATAATAATCGTGAAGCATTTAGAAAAACACCTTCCCAAAAGAACATACCTAATGTGGATTTTTTTCAAATGAAAATTTACTCTAAGCATTTTAATTTTCTGGCACACAAATAGACGCATTGAAGTTTTGAACTCTGTTTATTCACCAGTTGGCTACTTTCTGAATCTTGCCAAACACTACATAAGAAAACTTTATATGCAGCTAAACGCTGAAAGATTAGAAGGAAATAGTTTTGCAGAAATCTCCCTGTTTTGCCTTTAAGTCTGCAGCGAGCTATTTTAATACCTAATATGATTCATAAAGTTCTGTGTTCCTAGTTTTCATCTCCCTCACATCATGCTGTTTGTTATCGCTGTATCTGCTTGCTCCTTCCCACACAGTATTTCTCCTCTCTAGAGATCTCACTTATATAACTGTGTAACATGCCCCATCCAAGCAGCGCTGTTCAGTCAGTGTTGTACCATGATCACAACCCACTCCCCTCCTCCTTCCCTCTGTCGTTTTTTTTTTTTTTCAGTCTCCTTCTGTGTTGTTGCCACACGGCATTTATTAGCCTTGTGCCGTCAAACAGTGAAAAGCATACCCAATCAGACAGAAAGCATCAGCGTACCTGAGCTCAAAGCTGTACAAGTTTGCCGCATGTTATGGTATTTCAGTATGATGGGAAAATGGAAGTGATCAGTCAGTAGCATTTCGCCCATGTGAGAGAACTGACCCTCTGCGTTGTCTGCCCACAGACGGTGCAGGCTGAGCTTGATGCTAGGAGGGCAGACTGGGCTGTCGGCTTGGACCAGCTGGCCCAGTACACAGACTCATTAGAAAAGGAGCTGATCAAAATGGCCGGTAACATGAGACGATCCCGCACTGAGATTCTCCACCTTTCGGTCAGGTAAGAGCACTCTTGTCTGCACTGACTCTTGGTTTCTGAATGTCTGGGAATTTGTTGATGTTTTGGTAAAGAATGGGTGGAGATTGAATAGGAGGTTGGAAAAATGGAAGCTTTACAACAAGCCAAAGATCTAATTGGTTGAATCTACTTCTTGTAGGCGGAGCTTGAATTATCACTTTTTCAGTACTGACATTTTCTGAGAGACGGTGTAAATGGCCCTAAAAACTGCTGGAGTATTTTGGTTTATTAACTTTTAAAACATAAACTGACATTAAAAAATGTGTTATTGTATCAACTTTGTGTTAAAATCTGACCAAGCCTATAATCATCTCTAGGATCTTACCTGAAGTAATGTTTGAATTAAATGAGACAAAAAAATGGACGTTCATCCTTCCACTCTCCTTTGTTCAATGATCCATGTGTTCTTATGTTTGACCAAACATAAGGCTCTCCTGTTGTCTTATGGTCCTCCTTTTCATTTTATCCATCCATCTGATCCTAAGTTTATCTGTCCGTCCATTTGGTCTTTCCATCCATTCATCCGACTGACATCCTGTTTGACCCTTGATTTAGATGTCCTTTTGTCAATCATTCTTACTGGTCCTCCATCTGTCAGTCTATCGGTTGTCTATTTGTCCCTCTGTTCATATGCCATGTTTGCAGGGATCATATTCAAAGACTGAACCACTGGATAGAAAATTAATCCATGGTAGAGATTTTCATTTCTGTTTCTGTGAAAAAAAAGATTCGGCAAAAAGGTGTGAAAAAATATATCTTTTTTCTTTTTTTCTTGTTCTTTGTCTTGGTTGGTCGGTCAGCTTAATTATCCTGAGGCAACCCCATAAGGCTTGCCTCAATAGCTTTGGGCCATTCCTAGCTTTTTTTACTCTGACTTTGTGTGTGTAAGAACAAGAGAGAGAGAGAATTTTACCTTGTACTGCAAGCCTGTCTCTTTGACAGTGTATTTATGGAGACGGCCATCCCCTTCAGATGTATAAAAGGGCAAGGCCAGTGTGATATCAGAGCAGAGAGGGAGAGTGGATACCCTGGCCAGGTAGGATTTACTGTTCAACTGGACTAGCTTCTCAAACAGTTATGGTTGTAGGATAAATGACACCTTAGGGTCTGTGAGCTTCAATATTTAAAGCTAGATCTACAAGAAAAACAGTAAAGTGAAGAGATCAATACTGCGCCAGTGGAAGAACTGGCGCTGGTCACCCTGGGCAACGGAATGGGACACTGCATGGGCCTGCGGATTGGGTACCGTATGTCTATATACATTTGATGGTTACACCTGCTTTGTGAAATTCAACAGACCTGTACTGTGATTTGAAAATCTAAATAAGAGGGTTTTTACGTCACAGGGTGCAGGAACAGGAGAACCAGAAGCGACAGCTATCTGAGGAACTGGAGCAGCTAAAGACATCTCAAGACAGCAGAGAGGCCTCATGCCAAACACCTGCACCAGAGGAGGAGGTCTGAGAGGAGGGGAAAGGGAGATCATTCTTCAGCTTATCACTATGAATGCAAAACCTGTGCCAATGAAGGTTTAAGACCTGCTGCAATTTGTTGTCTAGATGTTGAGTGACATTAATTTTAGATGAGGGTTTGTTTTAAAATTCTGTTTTTGATATTTTAAAAACCCAACCGGTGATAGAAGAACAGTTATTATTTTGTTTTTATGGAGAGCAGTGCTGCAGGTTGTTGTGTGCTCAGACAGCTGGAGCATCTGGCAGAGAAAGGCTGAGTGTGAGTCGGTGGGTAAAGTGGACATGTGTTCCCACACATGCACACAAAAAATTAATAAGGCCTTACACCTACACACTTTTCACAATTCTGAATGTCGTGTTTAAGCATGCACAAGTGAAACAGCAGCACTGCTGTTTTAATAGATTGACATGCAGGGAAAGGGTTATTTGCCTGTAATGCAGATCCTAATCCCAAATAATTTAATTAACTCAGCTCTGTTTTTGTTTTTTTGCTTTGAACATGTTCTATAAAAATAATGGTTTTTAATTTGGTTTGATTTTAACTTGAAAGTTGTAGATTTTTACCCAAACTATCATAAGGTGTGCTTATTAAAAAAAATAAGAATTTTTAAGCTTTTTTCAGTTTTTTCTTTTCTAATTACAATTAGCTTAACTTTCTGTTCTGTATAATAAAAAAAAATTGTCGTGGTACCGTAACACATTCAAATTGAAATCTCTTTACATTTAGAGATGCACTAGAATAGAACAAAGAGCTATCTTTGCATAGAAATATTACTGCAAAAATCTGCATATTCATCAACCGGATCTGTCCTGTTTTTATATTTTCTTTTGTCTGTACAATCCTTTTATTTTCTTTCTAGCCTGAGCTGGACTGGGATGAGGAGTTTGCACTACAGGACCTTTTAAAAAACGAACTAGCAGAGAGAAGCTGCTGGGTGCAGGATGGAAAAGGAGACTGCAATCTGGTGGAAAAGGCAGACAAACTAACAGAAAGACTTGAAGAAGAGGAGGGGGAGGAGAGGTGGATGGTGGTGGATACAGCTGGAGAGGGTGAAGTGAGAGATTCATCAACTCCTCTTTCCACTGTCCTCACAGAGGTTCAACCTGAACAGAGCACAGATGGAGGAAGTTCAGGTAGGCAGAGGTATCAGTAATATATGTTTGAATTACCCAATAAATGATAAAACTACTGGCATGCTTTGGTACAGCTCTTAAATTTCAATCGGTGGATAAACAAGCATTTGTTGAAGCATTTTTTAGAGAATAACAAAGCTTTTCTAAACCCAACTGACAGAGAAGGTTAGTGGCCTCAGTCTTGGAGAGAAAATCTATAAGCTATTGAAATCAGTCATGAACCAAAACAAAAGCACAGGAGCTTTTTAAAGAGCAGTGGAAACCAAAAACTCATCTATTCTTTCCATCCCTTTGTCCTTTATAATCTAGGGTTTTTCAGGGTTGCTGGTGCCGTATATTAACTCTAGCGTAGAAAAATGTGCAGACATTTTTAGGAATACTTTTGTAATTTTACTTAAGTTGACCTAAAGTCTAATGTGACAAAGTTATGAGTTTTAAATTATGAATGTCCATGATCCTTGGCTCTGTTGTGTTTTACAGTTGTTTATGTTTGAGTGCATTTAATGATAAATAATCCATGTTGCTAATGAGGGACGTGAAAAGAAGGGCTATAGTTGATTCTCTGCTAATGCCTCAGATGTCTAAGTTTTCTCTCTAAGCACTTCTTGTTATGAGAGCCCTTATTATCTCACCATTGTCCATTTTCTTAACAGGCTTCTGCTGCATAGCAAACAATCTGTTTTTACCCACATTATTAAAGATTAGCCTAATCTAAAACCAGTAAAACAAACAGTGGTCTTTGAGCAGACGGAGCTAAATATAATCATACTGTCCAGTGACCACCCGATAATCAAGTCAAGCAGAGAAGTCTGAATTAAAAGGATACACATATGCTAATATTAGTTATGTTACCTTATCCAGAATGTTTTATTTTGAAAATTCTGGATAAATTTAGACAGATTTCATATGAACTGTATTTCACATTGTCATCCAAAACCAATCATTTCCATTGATCTTTTTTTTCTTTTATTTATGATACACTAAAGATAACTTCTGTCTCTTTTTCTTATTTTTGGAGATGGATCATGCGTAACAGAAGCTAAAGATAGAATTTAACCTATAGCATTATTAGGATTGTTTACTTTAGATATAAAATCCATTTGTTGCTTTTTAGTTAATCTGCTGTTAATTTTAAATTACCCATTAATGGGGCCCATTCTCTGATTGGTCCATTAACATCAGCAATATTTCAGTCCTCATTTTCTTTATTTTCTTATTCATTATTATGAACCTAATCATGCAGCGGTGCTTTTCTGGATTTTAGTACATCGAAATATAACCAGCCTACAGATTCTTATTTTTCTTTTACACTAGTGCATGTGATGGCAGGTTGTACTTCAGGGATCCATAGGGTCATGGGTTCCTCATACCTCCAAAGCACTGGTGCAGCACACACACTTATCACTATATGGATGCACACATTCTGTGGCCCCTGGAAAAAGACCCCTACCTTCTATGGCTGTTGTAGCTCTGATCTTCTTAACATTGTGTGAGAGAGACAAAGTGTATGTGAGTGGATCAACACACTCTAAGATTCTTGGCTTGGCTGAAGTTCCTTCTAAGGCCAGGTGTGTGAGCGGTCTGAGCCCATGAAGTAAGCTTGGTAATCCCCATGCCTCTGCCTGCATGAGTGGCTGGCAGGCAGAGAAACGGATGAGAGCCAATCTTGCCATAATGCAGCTCTACACTTGTTTAACCAATGAGCCCAGTTTTACTTTTGTAATGAAGCTGAATTTTTGTTGCACTTAGTCGATACTTTAATAAGACAAAAAAACTTTAGGCTCTTGATGATCAGTTTATTTTAATTTTTTTTTAGCTTCTTTTAGTTTATAATTGTCAATTTTTTGTTGTGTTTGTGGTTACAGAATCAGCAGGCTGCCCAGGATCTGACCTCGAGGTCCGTTGTGAAGCTTTGCAGGTGAAATACACTTGAATGAAATATGCAAACACACTGTGAGAAGTACAATCCTTTAAAAGTTGAAAAAGTATTCCCCCTCTCACAGATTATACCTTTTTTTGTTTTAGTTGTTTTGAAGAATTTGCATGTTTGATATTTTTTTTGTTTATAATTTTCACTCCTACGCCATTTAATGGTTTATGAATAGATCTTACTTTTCAAATATAAGGAAAATGTTTCAGAGAATTTTATTTATCTGGGGAATAAGGCTATAAAATCTAGTCCTGTTTCATCGAACGACCACATTAGCCAGCCTCACCAGCAAAGACTAGCACCAATCATCTGTGAAAACTGAAATTGTCTTTAATGTTGGTTTGGGAGACTTTTAGACCCCCCCTCTTTGAAGAATTGATTTACTCTAGTCACATCGGAGGGAATTTTGAAATTGAAAAGGTTATGTAGGGTCTAGCGTCTCAATTGGGTAAAGTTCATACTTTGACTAGGCCACTTAAAATCATCTTTTTGTTAATTTTTTTATTCATTTTGTTTATTCTTTGCCCTGTTGCATAACCTAAATAAGCTTCTGTTTAAGTTTTTAAACGGATTGCCCAACGTTCAGTTAGAGAGCAGCAGGAATCAAGGCAAAACCTCCAACACCGTTCTGTTTAACTGACAGAATAATATTTGTCTGAGATGCTTTCTACCAGATATAAAGGGAGGCATATATTCATCAGAATATTTTGACCAATCCATGAGAAGCGCCAAGATGTCTTCTGGGAAATATGAATTAATAGTGTCAATATCCTTAATTCAACCTTGTTTAAAGCTCACAGTACCACAGATTTTGGTCTGTCTTTCTTTGTGACTTAAGTGATGAGCAGCAAATATGATTTTGGAAAGTACTCCTGGAAACACTCACAGCCTCAGAGAAGCCTTTCTAACCCTATCAGACCAAAAGATGACAACTGAGCATTTTCTTTTGTTTAACCTTTTGCTTTTTGCTCAGTCAAACACATAGTGGAAGTGGGTAGATCAGGTAATGAGTTCAACATTTTTGTGTGCAGCTTTTAAACATTGAAGTGTTTTATGTTTTACTGTGAAAAAAAAAAATGCAATTAATATAACTTCATTTTTTATGCGGTTCCTTACTTATAAAATTAGTTTGAAACCTGACTGTAATAAGTAATGTGTCCCGTCTAACGAAAGCTGTTTTCATACCACTTACAGGTTTCAGTCACACTTGCATGCTTTTGCAGTTAGATGCAGTGACGCTTCCTGTTAATGTGTTAAAGGCACCATTTACTCATATTTTAGAACCAACTGAAATGTTTAAAGACACCTTAAAGTATTTGGCTTGTGATTATTTACCAGATGAAGCTTTTTGTCCCAAACAAGCAGAATTTCCTAGCTGGGTGGTCAAAAAAGTGACAAAGAAGAAGCCTTTATGCTTGTTTCTTTGCCACCAAGCATCTTACTTCCTTTACAAAACCAAAAGCAAATAAATCTGTCAATCACCTTCTAATTATTGCTCCATATTTAGTGTATAAAGATAAAAATCTCTGCAGCCGTATCTCAGATTATACCTTAAAATCAATACCTGTAACATCAGAACGTGTTTATCTTCATACACAAGGTGATCCCCAATGATTTTTACATGCCCTGATCCTCAGTTCTATTCATGCAACATTTCTTCTTCTCCTGTCATTTGCCTACCAAATAGTTCTTCACATATCATGATTCACTGCCTCTGCACTCAGGCAGCAGGCTCCATATTTGTACTAAAGCAGTCAGCTTCCTAATATAGAACAAGCAATGATGAAACCTTAAGATCACACTGAGTTAAAAGGAGTGATTTGAAGCTAGACAATATCTGAACTTGGATGCTTTGCATTCTCCTCACTTGCTCAAGCGATTTCACACCTAAGCGGTTTATAAAACTCAAACATATTGTTCTTGCATAATTGATGCTGTCAACTGTGTGCATTGAAGGTGATGTAAAACTAGTTGAGAACCCTGCAAGCAACCCATCACTGATGTGCAGAGTCTTTGTGCTGTCTGTCAGTCAGCTGGATTCTGACTTATGCAATACTTTCTCATCTGACAATGATTTGTTCCTGGGGCTCTGCCAGCTGTTGGCTGTGTGTTTAATGTGTTCTGCTAGTTTGATCTTCTTTTCTCGTTCCTTCTTAAAACTGTTTATCATTTTTGTTTCCCCATGCATGTTTTTCAGAAGGTGGCAGCAGTACCACTGAACGCCCACTCCCAAGCTGTCAGCATAAGACACCCAGAGGCGGCTGCTCACCCTGATGTGTCCCACTCAGAAAACAACAGTAAGACTTTCTCCTCTTTGTTTCTGTTTCAGTCTTCTGCTTCTCATGCCAGCTTGACTGCAGTTGTTCTTCACATTTGTTAACATTTAAAACTCAGCCGATGCATGACTCATTACCTGACTGTCAGTATGCAATTTGTTTGCAGAAGAGAAAGCTCTTTTAAATCGGGTTAGATAGTCTTTCTGATGGAGCGTGTCATCTTTCAAACTTAAACCACATTGACCTAATGTGTTACTTCAGCGTGATGATTTACCATATAACAGTAGATTATTTCCGTTTTTAATAACGTTGACATGGAGGATTTATTTTGAAATTAAATTTGTCTCAGCAGGTGAAAAGACAAGTGAGGTTCCAGAGTTCAGCTGCAGCCGTCAGCCTCTAACTCTGAGCTCACCGACTGAGCAGGACAGTGAAATCAAGCCTGTTGACATAAGAATTGCAGAAGTTGATTTGGCTTCTGCAAGCAGTGCTTCACCTGGACCAGATAACAGTTTTACCAAGACTGAGAGGTGAATTGATGTCGTGGAAGGGAAATTTAGTCTTGCTTGCAGTGTGTTCGTTTACCACTAGAGGGACCCAAAGTGTTTTTTTGTTTTGTTTTTTTTGTTTCTTGGTTGTTTGTTTTTTTATATTTTTCTCAGGGAATATGCTTAGATCAAGGTTTTTCACTCCTAGTCCTTGAGTCATGTTTTCCTCGATGTTTTTGACATTTCCCACTTTTAGTACACCTGAAATTAATTGTTGATTGAAAAACAGACTTTCCTGAAAATCAATCTTCTGAATCAGCTTTGTTTTAGCGGAGAAACATTCAAACGTGAAGAGCAGTGCGCCTTCAAGAGGAGGGTAAAATAAAACACTAACTTAGAATAGCTTCATGAATGGTGGCTTAATTAGATCCTGATTTCATAATTCAGAACTTATTACCTGCCTCTGCCACAAAGAAGGTTTTAAAGCAACACTGTTTTCCATAACATCCAAGGTCCAGTGCCTCCATGCCACTCTGTGCTGATAAATTAAGTTGTTCTAAAGATACTCTGATCAAAGCATCGAGTTGTTTGAACCACACGCAGTTGCACTGAATAAGGTTTTAATAACATGCATTTAGTCCCCAAAACCTACGAGATGTTTTTTTTGTTTTGTTTTGGTTTTTTTTCAAACATACAGTGAAGCCAAGGGTACAGTTTTCACAGCCTTGGTGTGGTAGGTGCTCTCTGTGGCCCATATATGAAATACTTTAACCTTTCTCTGAGCCGATATCTTGTTTGTCAGTCAGGGAGCCTTTTAGCTCTTGTCTTGCAGACTGAAATGCCACTTGACTTTTTGCTCTTTACATATGTTTTTCCATTCTGCGTGTAAATGTGTCATGGATGGAACATTATTTTAAAAGTTTAAGGGAGCACCAAAGTGTCTTGTAAATCAGTCAGGAACCTTAAGTGTCACCAATGGTTCAAAGTGTTGCTGCTCAGTAACAGAATAACAGATGCAAAAAGCAGTGCTACGGCAGTGCAAATTAGGAAAAAAAAGACGAGCTGGATTTTCAAAGTCTTTTATTTACTCTCAGGTTGGGATATAAACACTTGTCCAAGTGGTCTGTTAGTCACATCTTTATATAACGGATGAAGAAGATATTGTTATCCATCCTTCTGCAGCATCTTGTTGATTTTCTTTTCCGTCGATTTGTTTGTGAATTTTAAAAGCAAGTGAAGTTGGCATTTTACTGAGTTTCATCATTTCCCTATGACTTTGGCCTTATTTGCTAGTCAAATGGGTGTTTTTTTTGTGTGTAGGAGGAGTTGGTAGTTGAATTAGTGTCTCTATGCCATGCTTTGCATAAACAAAGTCCACCTCCAAACAGACGAAAGCTCTCTCTGTCATTCTGCTGCAGCTGTATGATCAGATCTCTAGTTTGCTGTTGTCTCATTTATATATTGAAACTCTTAAAAAAAATGCATGTTGCCTGAATCTTGAACTCTGACCTTTTGTCCTTGTCCTGCATCTTGTTCAGTGAGGCTCAGAAGCAAGAAGAGGAGAAAGAAGACGCCAAAGACACCAGTGTGACAGACATGAACCGGCATAAGGTTAGTAACAGGGAGGAAGTGTTTTAACACACAAGGGAATAAAGTTTGCTCTCTTCTCTTCAGCACCCACTCTGCAGCTTCCCCTTCCTCTTATTTACACAGTCTCTCTGTTTAATACTGTAAAGGTATGTTGTTGGAGTAAACTGAGCTCCATTTAGTGCATAAAGTAGTCCTGAGCTTTGCAAAGATGTCAGTCAACACAGCCTCCAGGTTAAGTTGACACTCTTTCCTAAAATGGGAAATAATAATCACTGACTTATTACTTGGAGTTTTAAGTTACTTTGTTTTCAAGTCGACTTTTGATTCAGTTGTTTCACACTATAAAAGATCTTTATGAAGGACAATAAAAAATATTCGTTGTCAATATAAATAACTTTTAAAGGATAAACATAAAGATGCTTGTTTCCTTGACTAACAGATAATTTGCATCTTCACTTGAAAATCTGTGTTTTATTAAGAGCCTCTTATTGGTTTTATGCTTTTCTAACTCCTTATGTTTTATTAAAGCCATAGCTGTGTAATAGTAAAGGATCAATAATTGTGATTTTGTTTTTGAACAGATAAAGTGATTTAAAACACATTCTATGTTTCATTTTCTTTCTATTAGTTTGTATGCATGGCACCTTAAAATAATGCATCTGGATGGTACTTATTGGATTTATTATATAAAAGAAATTACAGCATTGTGATTTAATGCACTTTAAAACTAAATGTATTTAAAGATGTTGTTTTTAAGCCAGTAATCCTTAACTGGAGGGCCAATGTATATCATGAAGTAGCATGAATGTAAATATCCCATGAAATAAGTGCATTTATCCTTCCAACGCACGGTTCCAATATCAATTAGATGTACTATTAAATGGTAAAAAGCACAATTCAATTATTAAATGACCCATTGAACAATTAAAACATTTAAAATGATTATATGTCATTTAAAAAGCATACATTTATTAAAAAATTTATATATTTCTAGTTTATATTTAAAAATGAATATTGTGTGAAATTATTAGATTATTTAGAAATAACAGTTTTTTAACAATAGTTTTTGCATGATTCCATCTAAATCAACATTTCTTTAGTCTGAGGGATCTTCAGTTACACTCTTATACTGACCTCTAAGTGACATCCTTCCTCCCAGCAGTTACCACTAACGACATTGACTCTCTGAGGAAGCTTTGATAATTTAAGTTACTATATCTAATTGCCTTTATGGATTTGAAATGTTTTTTTGTTGTTGTTGTTTTAATATAATTACCCTTTCCTTTGGGATAAAAAAATTGAATTGAATTTGGCTGTTAAAACAGTAAAATTATCAGTCTAGTTAAACTTATGTTGTGAAATAAACCTGATAAGAATTACTTGATGTGAGGTTAGATGGGTTGGGTGAATAGGAAAGTACTGAGCCGACTGCAGTAGCAAACTCTACACTGAAGAGACTGGAGTTTTGGTTTCTAAAGAGCCAGATAGGCTGGAAACTTTGTCAAAAATGAATGTTGCTTTTAATGATATTATATGTGACTAAGAGCTTCAAGTTTAAGCCTTACTTTAATATGAAACTATAGTATTATGAAAGTTATTCTCATGTAAATAAATACAAATTTCAGAATTTGTTAAGGTTAAATTAATAACCTTACAAATTGGTGCATAGAATTAATAATGCAACACTTCATGTTGAACCATGCCTTTTCTTTTTTTATGCTGCATCATCACAGATATGTACTCTCATTACACACGATGGCATTACACTAATCTGTGCTCTCACCTTGCTCCACTGTGAGTGTGTTTTCCAGCAGTCCGCCTCCACCGCTCAGTATCATGCCTGCGTCAACTTTGTACCATTTCCAGCCAGAAATACACACACACTTAGAAAGCTGCAGAGCTCTCTGTGTTCACGACTTTCACATTATATAAGAAGTCAGCCCAATCTGTTTTCCACACTCTTTAAAGCTTAGATGATGTTCCCTGCCATGGGATATGTTTGCTCTGTGCTCCTTCTTTTATTAAGAGATTATGTGTGACGAGAGAGAAAAAAGCTTTTTAAAAGTCCAGCATCCTTCTTGTTTGCCTTTTCTGCTGATCCTTTCAGAATGTAAGTGGTGAACCGTCAGCAGATAAATCGGCTACCGAGGACAAGTGAGTAGTTTTCTGCCACTATTTTGTTATGCTTTAGATGTATGGTTACTGTGTAAATTGTCTTATTTAGCAGCACAAGTGTCTTACCTGTGCTGGTGGAGGAGGAAGAGACTGTTCAGGATAGTACAGCTGATGGGCTTTCAACCAGTGTGGCAGGTAAAAGGGAGAGGAAAACTCTAATCTGTAAAAAAAGAGCAGGTTAATGCTGGCATTTTGCATACACCTTCTGACATCTATGCATTCATGTCCTTTAAAGGGATGGACCAAGTCACTAGCAAAGGGACAAACACCTCTGAGAGCGGCTCTCCTCAATCAGAATTACAGGTTACACAAAACAGTCAGTCAAGAGGTGGAAATGGCAGCACATCATCTGGTCCCTCCTATGTACAGGTAAGTGATGTTATAAAATAGGCTGAACATGATTTTTTTTTTTTATAGATGGATTGGTTTTAAGCAAACACGTGATTAGAATCAGGTTCTCAACCTTTTATAACAAGTCAAAAAGCTTCACAACTAGTAATACAATAGATCTGTCTCCTACAGATCTACTGTCTTTGCTTTTTGTGTCACATTGAAATGCATCATATCAGTTTTCACACCTGAAAAAAAAAATATCAGTAAATACAAAATCTTGTTTTGGTCAGATGATTTCATTAAGGTTAAAAAGCGATCCAAAAAAGTAACCTCACCTTCATATTATACTGTAACTGTGCCATTGTTGGCGGAAAAAGCTGCCATGAAGTTTGACTCTAACTGGCAATGAGGCTTTCAAACCACTGGGAGAGTTTTTGTCTCTTTCAGTTTTCTAAAATGTTTTTTTTTATTTTAATAGAATTGAAGTCAAAGGGTTTTCAGCGAGGAGCAGCCTAAATCATGCCAAAGAACAATAATGTTAGTCCAATCTAAATCCTGGATCAATGTCCAGACTTTAACTAGGCCACTCAACAATATTTGTTTTCTGACCAATTCAGATGTGGATTTTTGATGTGCTTGTCCTCCATCCTGCATCTCAAACTGATGTTTGGCCAATCTCCTTCATGATTTTCTGACAGACAGCAGATCTAATGTTTTAATTAAATAAGGTGGATTTTCTGAGCTGTGAAGCCGTACAGCAGCCAAAAACCGTTGTTATAATTTTAGTCATTAATATTTTTTTTCATTAAGTTTTCTTTTCGTGAGTCTTTATTTTTATTTTGACATTTGAACGCTGTAGAGAAGGCCATTTTATTTCAGGCTTTTATTGTTTATTGATGAAGATTGATCTAATTTAAGGAATATGCAGAATTTTTTTGTTTTTGGGGGATCGGGGTTTTCTGTGACCGTCCAGATGAATTTGTTGGAGTACTCTGTGAATAACTTTAATAGGTGAGACACTTACTCAAGGTCAACAACTATTTATTTATTTATTTTTTCAAATGTGGATAACTTAACTCACTGGTTCTAATTGGTCAGAAAGCCTCAAAGGATTGTGACCTTTGTAGATGGATGGACATTGATTAAACCGTTTCTAATATATTCTACAATGAAACACAGATCTGGACATGTTGTCCTGTTCTTTTTAATTGGATGTTTGGATGTTTTTCCCCATTTCATGTCAGGCAGGATTCTAAGCTAGCTGCAGTTTTAAATTTGCAGGTAAGTTAGATAAAGGCTGAGATGTTGCTCGTAAATAACCCCAAATCTTTGTAATTATTGGTTAATTGACATCTTGCCTGACTGAGTTTGATGGCTTTTTTTCCCTTATAGGGGAAATCATTATTTGAAAATTAATATGTGTTTTATTCGAAACCTTTAAGTATGACATCATCAGAGTTATTCAGCTTTTGGTTTAGCTTGCACAATTGATCAGAATGCTTCATATTACCACAAAGTGCAGACATGCATCTCTGTCTGAGAACCATACTGGAAGATATCCTGAAGAGCTGAAAAGTTAAGAGAAGATTACATTGCAAAGATAAAATTCCTTCACCTACAAATAGACTGTATGTTGGTTTCCTGTAGCCTTAACATGCAAACTGGAAAATTTTTTTCTTTCCAACTGTGCACCGTGTATGGGTGTGAGCCTATCAGCGAGAGGGAGGGAAGAACAGAGTGCATAGCTAGATTTTTATCTCCGGTAAGGATAGATTCATGCTGAATAATTAAAGAAAAAGAGTCCTGCCAGTTGAGTTTTAGATTTGTCTAACATGTTAGGAAGACAAAGAAGCAAACATACTATTTACAGTTCAATGGATAGAAAAGAGAATGCTGAGACGGAGGGACTGGAGCAGAAAGTGCAGCAGGAAATGGAGAAAAAGGAGGAAGAGAAAAACTATTTTATACAAACTTTGCAGAATCTGGCAAACGCCATGGATGCCGTTGAGAAGAACCATGTTCAAGATGATCCAAGTGAGATCAGCCTGGCTAATAGGAGGGAATGTGAGTGTGCGCCATTCATAGTAGAAATGAATATAACGTATTTTCACATTCTGAAGTGAATTTGGTTAAAGTTTCACTTGCTCTAAAATGTTTCCCTGCTCATCTTCTAGCGGATTCCTCTGTGATCTCTGACAACGATGTCTTCAAAGACGACAGGAGCAGGTGAGATACAGAGCATCTAGAAAGTATATTTGGGGCTGCACTTTTCCCACAGTATGTTAAGTTGCAGCATTATTTCAGATGGTATCGAAATAATATCTCGCCTCATAATTCCACACACAATATCCCCTTATGACTATGGGAAAATAATGCAAATTTATCTAAAAGGAAAACGAAGAAACCCTATTTACATAAGTATTCACACCATTTGCCTCACTTTGTTGATCTTCCTTTACAGCCTCAAGTGTTTTATCTTTCTGCCGTTTAGCCCAATAATTTCTGCAGTGCATCTCAGTCTTCATCGGATTGGATAGGAGACTTCTCTGTGCACCCATTTTTAGATCTCTCCAGATGTTCAGTCAAATTAAAGTCTTGACCACTCCAGGACATTGAAAGAGTGGTTCTGATCCACTCCTTTTTGACCTTCTGGGTCAAGGCCCCCATCTGAGGTCAAAGGCGCTCTGCACAGGTTATCATCCAGGTTGTCTCTCTACTGCTGTGTCTACCTTTCTCCTTAGTCCAGCTGTTCTGTCAGTTCCTGCTGCTGAAAAACTACCCCTGTAGCATGATGCTACCACCACCATGCTTTGATGTAGGGATGGTATTGGTGAGAATTTGTACAGAGATGGTCGTACAACTAATTTCTAAACAGGTTGGGGGGACGTCTCAGAATATGACAATATTTTCTTGTCAGGAAATTTCTATTTCCTGACAAGAAAAGTTACCAAGCAAAATCAAACAAATATGCACTTTTTATTAATGCAATCATAGTGAAGCAAACATATGTTGTGTTTTAATATATAATATTTTGCTTGTGGTAAATTTCTGGCTGAGTAACCAAAATATGAACAACAGACGAGGGATGAGAAACCTTGGAATAAAGCTGTAACATAACTAAATGTGGATAAAATGCAGCACTGAGAGAACTTCCTGGATCTGCTGTAATGTTATCATTTTATCGAGTTCTTATTTATTTTCATACCATTAAGTAGTGATTCTTTAAAACTCTGATCTTTTTTCTTTAGTTCGTCACCCACCGATAAGGAAATCGAGGTAAGCAGGACCACGAACAAACTTTGTTTAAAAGAAATTGGTTTAGTTGTGCTGATTAACGTGGCAGATTCATAAATGCACATTATGCACTGATAAGACTTGTGGTTGAAATCTCTGTCAATTTTTTTTTCTTGCTTTTTTTCTTTCATCCACAAAGTTTTATTTGTACGTCTTTTATGAAAATGTCCAAAGTGTCATGTAAAAAAAAATCCACTGCACTTTTTCAGGCAGAGTTTCAGCGCCTTGCACTAGGATTCAAGTGTGATATGTTCACTCTGGAGAAGAGGCTCAGGCTGGAGGAAAGGTCACGGGATCTTGCAGAAGAAAACGTTCGCAGAGAAGTGTCCAGCTGCCAAGGCTTGCTGCAGGTCCACATTCAGATCTTTACCTTTCTCTAGTTCACAGAATCACTCCGATATTCTTAGAGCAAAGATGTTCATACTGTGGACATTTTGCAGCCCTTCTCTAAAAAGTTTTAGGCATTTTTTTTTCTCTAAGATAGTAACTGGTTTCTGTTTTTCTTTTTAACCAGTTTTGTCCAGAATTAGTCATTAAGGGCTCTTGTGTTACTAGAGTTTAAGTATATTCATGTGTTAGAAAAGCCCAGCTGAATCCAGACCTAAATCTAAATCTCAAAGACTGATATCCAAAAGCTTTTCATTTTGGACCAGATGGCTTGACAGAGATATAATAGTGAGTTTAGTTGGTTTGTTGTTGTGAAAAAAGAGGATTATTTAGATTCAATCAGTCATGTCCTATTTATATTTCATCTTACTTTCCCTTTCAGGCTTTAACTCCTTTGTGTGAAGATGACAGCCAGTCGATGGAGATCATCCACAGGCTTCAGAAAAACCTAGAAATTCTCATCCAGTCCATGACCAGAGTTTCCAGCCGCTCAGAAATGCTTGGAGCTATTCACCAGGTCGGTTAAACTCTGATAATCTCTTCACCTGTAGCCAAAACATCATTTACTTTGGTTTTTAAATTAGCACTGACATTGATAAGAAGCAGGGTGTCGTTTAGTGAGGATTTGGACTCTAATATTTTATTGGAGATGTGTGTTTGAACAACAGGAGAACCGTATCGGTAAAGCTGTGGAGGTAATGATCCAGCATGTGGAGAACCTGAGGAGGACGTACACAAAGGAGCATACTGAGCTCCTTGAGCTTAGAGAGGCACTCATGCAAAGTGAGAGATCGTTTGGATCACAAACAGAAAAAGGTTTAAATCCTTTTTTTCCACTCAGATTTATCAAGTTGTTTGAAACTTTTTTTGTTTTTTTTTAATATTCAATGTTTTTCCAATGACAGATGATTTCCGCGGCAAGAAGCAGCCATCAAAATACACGGTTAGTTACTTACTTGCCAATAACTCAAATTTATTTTGAATATTTTTTTAGTTTTTTTTTAGGTTTGTTTTGATGTTTCCTGTTTTCTTTTTTGTTACTGTATGTATGATCTCATTCCAGAGAAGATCCAGTGTAACACCCATTCCTGGTGTTGGTGCAAACTTGTACTCTGGCATGGTAGGAACCAGCTAATACTTTGCTCTAATTCTTTACTTTATTGATTATTTCTTTAAGCTCATTCAAATTATACGTCAGTGTTTCATAAAAATATATTTGCAATATCTTCCAAAGATGTATTTGTACCATTCGAAACATTTTTTTAACGTTTGTTGCAGTGCAGCCCCTTTATCTAGAATACATTTATAGCCGTTTTAGGTCTACTCCCTCATTGCATCCTAAAAGTAATTACACCATTTTTTTTATTGCAAACCAGAAACTTAATTCAGTCTCATCTGTCAGGCTCAGTTTCTCTGTATATGCTGTAGGTAACCATCCTATTGAACCAGACTTATAATGGCTTTATAATAAAATGTTGACTATGAAAGAGACGTCATTTCCTGAAAACTTGAATATGACTATAATGGAGGAGACATGGGACTCTATACTTAAGCTGGTGAATAAAACATCTATGTAGAAGGCTGTTGTCCTGTTTCTATCCAGAAGTTACCACATACTGCAAAACTCACCACTATGTACTGGTCCTGCTCTGCTCTTGCTCAGTTCTGGACAGATGTTTTCCGTACGATGTCAGGGTTGGCCGGAGTGGTGGTAAAATGTGGCCCTCTCTTGGCTCTTCTTGGATTCAATGGTGAGGGGTTGCCTTTACCTGCCTCTAAACAACAGGAACTGGCATTTTGCTCACTGTTAGCAAGGTGCACAATTCTGACCAAATGGTGCAGCTCCTCCAGCTCACAAGCAGTGGTTATATGACCTGATGTCGTGTTTGAAACTGGAAAGATTTAGATGCTCTCTTCAACACTTAACTGGTAAATTTGATGAAACATGGGGGCCCTTCCTTGACTCATTTCATAACATACAATAATGTTCCAGATTAATGTAGTTAATTCATTTTATTAAAATGTTTTCCATTTCTGTCAGGGATACGGATGATGTGCGTGGAGCTACTGGGCAGTGACCTGGGTGGATTAATGGGATTACTTTGTAGGGATTTATTTTCTGTCTATTATTTTATGTCTGAGTTGGATAAACACTTTGTGTTCACAAACTGTATGCATAAAAGGGAAAAAACTCAATAAAAAGACAATAATTAAACAAGCACTTACACCATGATATAGGGGACAGTTTGTGTTTAATCTACACATGTATGAATCATAGCCAAAGATCATGTTGGGAAAATGTATTTACTCTTTTTTTCAGGGAAAAGCTTAATGATGAACATTTGTTTGATACAAGATTTGAAAGTGAATTTCCCTCCCTGGATTAATAAAGTATAATTGAATTACATTTTTTTTCCTTCCTCAGTGTAAAGCTAATCAGGATGGGCTTGAGGGTGAAGCAGAGAGACTGACCAGGCGATCCCCATGGTAAGTATTAAGAAAAAAATAAAAACGTTCAAGTTATTTATTCAAACGAAATTGAAGAGAGTAAATTTTAAAGGCAATGTCGTGACGTTGAAGCCAAGTGGACCCGTAAACTGCCAAACTCCACAAGATGTATGGTCCTGCAGTTGTTGGTGGTTTTGTTTTTCTTCAAGTCTCCAAGGCGTGCTATAACAAGGAGGGTTGTTTTTGTTATGCCGCTATGTGATAACAATGGTTTTCAGGAATGTGGCATCGAAGAGCATGACACGGCCCCCGCTAAAACGGTTTGTTAGCTCTGCGGCCTGGGTGGACACTGAAGATCCCCCTGACATGACTAAGGGGTAAGGAGATGGATGTCCCCCACCAGCTGCATCATCCTGCAGACCTTAATGCATAAAGATGGCAGCTATGGGGTTTGAAAATGCTGTGGTTGTTCTTTTTTATTTCTAGTGTGCAGATATTAGTCAAACAGGTTAAGAATGAAACTGGACAACAAAACCAAAAGAAAGTACTACAACAGCAAACCATGTGGCAGCCATCTTTAATGCATGGAGTTCTTTGCATGAGGAAGTGACTAAGAGAAGTGTGTAAATAAGCGGATTTATGGCTTTGTGTTGCTGCTGTAAACCCATTAAGACTTGAGGTGCTATATCTATGTTTATATGCACAGATACAGGTCTTAATCGGTTGATGATACAATCAATATACTATCCAACGCTTGAACTCCATATTTTCTTAATATATTATCTGTAAATGGTGTGTAGATTGTTTTACAGCTTAATGCTCTGTTTTAAAACATCAACATTCCTTTAAACAAATTTTCATATCCCATTGAACTGTTTCACTTTTTGTCACTTTACAACCACAAATGTAAATGTATTCAATTTAAATTTTGTGTGTTAGACCTACAAAAAATAATGCATAAGGGATGCTTGGGACATGAAGGCTTGATAAAATTGACCAAACATCTCAAAAATCAGAAGAAAACATGTTAGAATTGGTAAGAAACCGGAAGAGAACTGGTTTGTTCTAATCAGAAAAAACATATTTAACAAGAATTAAACTGTGAACTGCAGCAAAACTCTTCTGAATAAATGACCAAAAACCGGTACAGTTACCAGACTTGTTTTTATAACAATTACTGACTTTACAAGGGTTAAATCTTAATGTGTAATATATATATATATATATATAAATAAAGATTAAGGTCTATTACACAAAATCAAATCAATATATTGAGGTTTATGGTCATAATGTGACAAAATGTAAATTTTAAAAAGTTCTAATTATATGAATATTTTATTCACACGCTGTGATTTGCTTGCCTTGAAATGTATTATTTTACTAAACTAATTTTTAGCCATATTTTCTTTAAGAAAACAATAATTTTGCTACATTTGTGAGCTTGTTTGCTGTGTATGCATGACATTTGCGCATCTGTAATACGTGTGTGTGCTCACCAAATATTGTGGGGTGTTTTAGCTTCACTTTTCTTGTGAGTAAGCAACTGAACATTGTTTGTGAATGCATGACCACGGCTGCCCACAGGCCATCCTGCAGCAGCACAGACTGCCAGTCCGACGACGAGCCCAAGAAGGAGGAATTAGAAGAAAGGAGGTCCAGTATCAAGGAGCTGGGCAGCAAACTCACCTCCCTGATTCTGCCCCTGAAGACGTTAGTGAAACCAAAAGCCCATCAGCAACTTACTGCAGCACCATTGTCTGCAAGCGAAACTAAAAGGCCCTAATGCATGCTAAAAGAGTTGATCACTTGGCTTCAATGAGGTTCCTAATTTATTATTTGTTTTAAATCAAAACCCCTGTACTTATTATCGATTTATAAACAGTCACTTCAGATGTTTTCTGCCTCTCTAACGATTTGCCTGAATCAGTTATAGTAAATGGTAGAAAACATATCTACCACCTATAGATCTGAACTAAAGGAACCTCCTAAGTGATGAAACTGTTTTATCATGTGAGGTAATGCTGAACCAACTTCTTTCCTTTCTGCTCTCATCGGCTTCAAACCAGGGTAACAGAAGCTCTTATTGTTTGGGTCATTCTGTTTCCAGAACTTTTTGGCCTTTCGATTAATTTGAAAAAAGTGTAAAAAAAAATCTGGTTTGTGACTTCTGCATGAAGCTCAGCTCAGACTGGTTTTTGCAAAGCATCCACTCCTTGTTTCATCACTAAGCTTGTCTTCTGCCTAACAACTCATCCACGTGTTTTAACACTGTTTTGTCCAAACTACTCTTGTTGATCTAAATCTATTGTGGGGCGGCTGGCTCTCTCTTGGAAATAAGCGAATAATGTGCTTCTTTGATTTGTCTTCTTTCCGTTTTCTCCTTTAAATAACTCAGGAGTCAGGATGAACTGTTTGTCATGCTGTAAGTGAAGAGCATCTAATGTGTTAATGCTCAAAACTACTTCCCAACCAAACAGTTTTAGAGCTTTGTACAGCTTTTGCACCATGATAATCATGTAAAGGCTCGTGAATCTTTAAAACTGTGCGAGACTGGTGGCTTCAAACATTGGATCTAACTTAAGATTTCCTTTAAGGCTAATTTACTGCTTTTTGCTAATTGCACAATTTACAATAAATGAAATAGGTGTTTCTGTGGTGGATTTTTAGCTCTATAACAAATTTGTTCTGGTAAATTGTCTGGCTTGCTTTACATGCCATATTTTCAGGTGATCATACATGAACATTTCCTTTTCTATCCTTCAGTCCAAGTCCTTCGTCCAGCCCCACAACCACAGAACCAGGACTATCTCCACCTTTGTCCCAAAGCCTGTCCAGCTCCAGGAGAGCTTCTGCTGCAGCAGTAGCCAAAGGAGGCAGAGGGCCCTGGCTGTGGTTGGCCATTGTGGTTGTTCTAGCAGGTAAACACGTGTGTTCCTACATGCATTATATACCGTTTTTATAAGGGGAATAAAAGGAAAAAAAAGGTGCTCCAAACAGAATTATGCAACAATGCTCCTTTTTTTCGTTTTCATTTGTTGGAGCATACAAATTCCTTGCTTTTTGTTTTCCAGATATGTCCTGCTAAAAAAAGAATACATTGTCTTTGTATTCTAGTCTTGTCCCTCTTAATTTCAAGTGCTGTGCATGAATACATTGATCAATGACTTTAACCTTCAATATAACTATAAAGAGATGAACATTATACACTAAAACAAACTAGCTGACATCATGAAGCGATACCAACAATTAATATAAACTGAGAAACTTTCAAGGTAAGCTGTAGTTTGTGCAGATAAAAGTTGCAACATTAAGCTGTAAATGTAAGAGCTTGGTTTTTAATAATGTAAGCTTCTACTGTCACTTGAAACCTAACTTTATGGTCCTGGTATAAAGAATCTAAAATAAAACTGTTTGCTACACATTGAAACTGGTAGACAAGGCCAGGGTATGTGCCAGGCGTCTGTTGTGCATCTAAAGGCCCCTTCTCACTTTGCTTTTGGACAATTGCAAGTAAAATCATTGTTTTAATCACCAAATGTCATTGGATTACATAGGTGAATCTTTTTAGGATTAGGATTTAAAGAAAGAGGAAAATCAACGTGAGATTGTTTTAGGATTAAAACAGTAAACAGTCTGACAGCAGCCTGGTTGCAGACACCGAGTGATAGCAATGTGTTAACTGGGACATGAAGGCTCATAAGATGAAACCTGATTTATATGGAGATTGTTAACTTGGCAGCTTTGACCAAAATAGTGTTGAGAACATTAATATGGTATGGCTAAACTGGGTGCTCTTTAACAAGTCCTGAAATAATTAAGGTCCAATCTTTACTCAAAATCAAATTTTACACTGGTCCTTTTTAGGGTAGAGGGGATCTCTAATTAGAGACTCACTGTTTCTATACATTCTTCTGATTGGAGTTTGAACCATTTAAGATCCTGGTTAAGATTGTTTTTTTCTGCAAGATTGGTTTTTTTTTTCATACGCAAGTAGTTTTACCCTGACTATCAAGTCCTCAATCACCGATTTCATTTGAAGCTGACTCGACTACAAGTGTTTCCTGTCCATCTCTTCTCCAGGCTCCTATATTGATGGAATAAGATGCCTTTTCTAATCTGTAAAATGTTTAAATAAGCAACATTTCTCAATAACTTTATAGCATGTTCACAATATGGCAGTGGGTTATCGTTTTAAAAACCATTAACTTTATAACGGCAGATCAACATTTCACATTACAGTCAGGACAACTAATGGTGTTTTTTCAGCCTTGATCCTTTAGTTTGATTCTTCTTCATGTGGATTGGTCATAGAGATGGATTTTGTGACAACCTTGTTTGACTAATGGTTAATTTTAAGGCTTTCTGGTTTACACAGGTCTCCTTGCACTCTTGGCCAGTTTGGTGATGCAGCCAGCAGTCGATGCAGCACCTGTGGGGACAGGAGACTCCTGGATGACCATCCAGCAGCTGCTGTGGCCTTACACAGGGCTTCGGCATAACGGACAACCACCCGTCTAGATGGTATACCGTGACGCGGATGGTTCTGGAGCCCCTCAGCCTTCTACTAAGCGACTCTTTGTAGTGAAGTGGTGACAAAGACAGTAAGCCACTTCTGAGCGGAGGCTGATGGGATATTTACTGGTGCCTGAATACCCCTGAATGAAGACTTGGATTAACAGAAATGGCCAGGCTTCGCAGGGATGGTTAACCTCATAGATGATTTTATGTATCGGATCACGTTTGCTAAATTAGTCTGTTTCTGCATGTCTCTGTGTTTACAGGATTGGTTGTGCTGACAACCTAAAAATCTGATAGTAAAGGTGGAAACACCTGACCACAACCCGACACAATCTGCTGAATCATGATCTGTCAAACAGAGCCGGCAAAGCACTAATAATGTTAATATAAGGATGATGAATCTGCTGTGTTCCACTCTGACAGGCCAGCTAGAGTTATTGAACACATTTCATATGATTTAAGTTAAGATTACAGATTTGTTTAGTTTTATTCAACATTCTAAACATTAAATTGATTTGTCTTTCATATGAGCTAAAGTCTACAAAAACTGGTTATAAGTTTATTCTGAATGTTTCTGAAATGTATTTAAGATTGTTACCTGCAAGTGGAAAGAGATGGATCTATTTTGCTTTAAGCTAAACAATACTAGTTTAAATTTTGACTGGTATTGTGGTTACTACAGGTTTAAGAACTTTTTTTTCCTATTATTTTTGAATACCAATCTTTTTCTTTTTTCGCTTTTAACAGTTTGAACACAAACTTTCTTGCTTTTATCTTTAATTCTGTGGTTTCCACGGTTTTCAATTTATTACACTTTTGTATGTTTCAAAGAGGATGCATGGATCTTTGCACAAATAAAGTAGCTTATTCTGCAACAAAACTGGGTTTTCATGCATCCCAATGTAAATTCAGCAATTTGTCATTATGTTTGATTGATACTATAATTAATGATTAAGCCTAGGGTCTTACTGCAAAATGCAGCTTCTGCACAATTATAGCAGATGCATAACAGGAAATTCTAGCTATAGCGATTACATCAAAGGGTCTTGTTTTCCTGCTGCATTTGGATGAATTGGAATTAAATGCGCTTCTTTCTATTTATTTCCCTTAAGAGTGTTGCAGTACAAAAGGTATACTTGGGCTATGAGATGAAAATGCTAATGGATACCATAAAGGTCTACCACTTTGTTTTTTTGTGGGTTCATTTATTTTTTTCTACAATCTGGCCAATCTGCATTGCCTTTCAAAAAGATGAATGCCCTGTGAAAGTCATATAAGCTGCAAAGAAACATATCTTTATTTAGATTTTTATTAGACCACCAATTAAAACTAGTGCATTAATGTGTAGAGGAAGGTGAATGTGGCATTTGTTCAAGCCGTTCTTCTTTTTTTTTGCACACGCAAGCTATGTAAATTTTGGTTGCCATTTTAATTTTAATCTCCAAAATGTATATTTTGTAACCAGCTGTTGCTGAGCTGTGGGTTTAGTCCTAAATGGTTGAATCATACTGTATTTGTTAAAGCACAAATGCTGCAATAATTCATCTTGCAGCGAAGGTAAGGAAAGTGTTAATCTCCTGCTTTGCTTCAGCCTCCAATAGATTTTTCTGCTGTTTTTTGTTTTTGGGTTTCAGCTAGTGGGTGGAGCTGTGCATTGTAGGATGTTCAGAGCTTGTTTAAGGCCTGCTGAACTATGATGCACTACTTTGTTCTGGTCTAGCACATAAAATCCCAATTAGATACATACAATGTAGGTTTTCATGTGAAAAAGCCCACAAAGAAGTTCACAAGGCCTTGTTAACCAATAAAGCATCCTATTTCAAACACAGAACTAGCTTTTCATAACTTGACATTTAATGTACTTCCCTTTTTGAGAAAGAATATTCTTCAAATGTGAAATTGTTTGCAACATCAACAGATAAATGTTTTATCAAAGCAGAAGTTGATCAAATGAAGCGGACATGTTGCTGGTGAGAAAAGGCAAACAAAAGGCTCATGTAACGTGTGCATGTTGCAACAACAAAAAAATAATCAAAAGATCAGATGCTCTTTAGTCGATGTTCCCTGTGCATCGTTAGAAAGCATGTGTGCAAAGAGAGTGGTTGCTAGGGACCTAGAAGAGGTGGATATGGAGCACTTCCTGTTTTGGGGGAGGGGAAATTTGTGTTTTTTTTTTTTTGTTTGTTTGTTTTTTTTTTTGCAAAATCCCTTGCTTTTCTTGGATGTCAAAAGTAACGGAACTAAATTTCTCCCCTTAAACCTTAAACATGGCACCATGAATAGAGCTACACTTGATCCAAAACTCTAGTGCCAATTGCATCCCAATAAAAACAATAAACCACTTTTTAATGTTCAAACCAAAGGGTTGTGTGGCTGCTGGTATTCTGTCCCACCAAGCAGGAGCACAGCAGATGACTTAAGATGAATGGAGTCTGGTGTGTTACTGCTTTGTGAAAAAGAAAGCCAGCAGCCACACGACCATCTCTGGAACCAGTCTGACACCATTGATTTAATAGTTACGATATTGCATCGCTAAAATATATAGAAATTGAATGCAAATATTCTAGCTCTGAAAAAATAGACCTGGTGCAAAGGTACTGATTCTTTACTCTTTAAAAGTATGGATACCTGCATAAAACAAGACTCAAGTGCTGAATGATTTCTTTAACTTAAGTAAAACAGAAATATAACAGGTTCTACATTGTACTTAAGTAGAATATAGTAAAAGTTTTAACCTTAATGGATACAAGAAACTTTTTAAAATATTCTGAAACTGTTCTATGCCCAGAAAATGACTAATTTTCCCCTGTTCATTAAAACAGAAATGGAATCTAAACATCAAAATATATTAAAGTAACAAACCGGTTTAGAGAAGGTAAGGAGAGGAGGTACTGATAAATATGTTCAAATAAAAATAATCAAGTACCAAAGAAAGGCTACTTAAATGCAGTAATTAGGTATTTTTTTTTAATTGATTCATTTACTTCAGACTGAGTGCCTTAAGATTTATAAACTGGTAATTGGATAAATTGCAAAAGGTCTGCTGCACAATGTTTGGAGCTACTAGCAACACAGACTAATTAAGAAACCTATCCCACTATAATTTGATACTGATGGTGTCATTGTTTCTAGAACAATAGCAAATCTTTAATCTCAATACAGCCAAGAATAAGAAAAGGAAAAATGTCAAGGAACCAGGAAAACAGGTCAACAAGTCTAAAAATGAGAAGGAAAAAAAAAGCAGGGAGCATGTTTGTAACCTTACTGTTAAAAAAAAAAAAGATTAATCTGGAAAAGATTATATTTACTACAGCCGAAAGTTGTACAATGATGCAGTTTTTCCTGAGATATGGTCAAATAGCTCAAACATTCAACCTTTGAAAAAAATCATTTTGATCCATAAATATTTGCTTTCAGATGATGAAGCTCATTAAAATCCTCTCAAAGAAAGATGTCCTTATTCGTCTCTTGCTTGGACGATTGAAGTGTCAATAATTGCCAAGATAAATGTATCCTCCTCAATACTTTCTGGAAGCAACTTTGCACATTTGAAACTGATGGAGTGGGAGAAGATGGATGGATGGAGTCTAATCGGTTTAGAATATGTTTGTATTTTTCTTATTCCATTTCTGTTATAAAGGTCTCATTTGACTTTATTTTAAAACATAAATCATAGTGTCATGACAGTATTTGCTGTAGCATCAGACATCCATTTGGTTTTTGCAGGGGTTTTTTTCGTCCAGTAGATGGCGCAAATCATTCAGCTCATTATCTATAAAAGTCCTTTTATTGACCTGATATCATGTAAATCAAGGCATCAAAAATGTCTATATTTTAGAGACATGTTGATGTAAAATGTTGATGTGAATTTGCTCGGATGTCAACCACTGGAAAGATTGCTGGGTTCTTAAAATTTTTTTTAGTTAGACTGCCAACTCAAATTGTTGATAAATTCTTTCTTTCTTTCTTTCTTTCTTTCTTTCTTTCTTTCTTTCTTTCTTTCTTTCTTTCTTTCTTTCTTTTGCACTATTTCCAAACCCTTTATGGAATATTCAGAACATGTCTAAATTAATCATTAAACAAATTAATGTTAACTGTGGAAACATCAAAACTTATAATACAGTTGAAGACACATGGTTGAAGGTGAAATGATATAAAACAAGCAAAGGAATGTGTAAAACCACCAACTCCATGGAATAGCCATTTTTAAGGTCACAGTCAACATATTACCTCACTTAGTCTGTTGGTCAACCTTAGAGTGAGCAGAAAATTGAGCGAAAATCGTAATTCTGACAATTTTCTAATCTCCTCCCTGGAAACAGAACCTTCTCTTAGCTGTGTTGGAATAAAACAAGCTGTTCGACTGCATGTTTTTTTTTTTTTAGGTTTCTAAGCATTCCTGACAGGTACATCGAGTTGGTATGTAGAAAAAAGGCAATGTTTCACAATAAAACGCAATATTTTTAGATGTAACTATCATTGATATAAGGCTGTGCAAAGTTCACAAAAAAGGTGCTGGAATGGGGAACATTTTGTACAAACAGTAGGTCTAAGTCCTTCCAATTATACAGCACAACCACACAAACCAAGGTTGCAGCCAATATACAGTTTCTCAATCCTATTGATTAATTTAATTTCTCTTCACATTAAATGACAGTTCATCTTTTTATTCCTGCAAAAAAAATTCACATAACTTTCCCTTATTCTTATTGGTATTCTTTTGTAGTAGACCAGAGAAAATGATTTGGATCGTTTTATCAAGAAGCGCCGTTTCTTGTAAAGTCCATCTCAAAATCGCTAAAAGCAGGATTAGCATTGCCAAACGTCATCTCTCTGTCCTTTTTCAGGTCCAGATGTCCACTTCGACTCTTGATCTAAACAAGACGTAACACAGAAGTTAAGTTTCTCATAAGAGTTTGAGTAGATTTCATCAGTGCAGCAGTACTCACTCTGCCTTTAAACATCTTAATAAAATAATATAAGGTTGTGTCTTCCTTTTTTAACATTAGCCTTGGCTCCACTTTGAGCTTTCTTCCTCCTTGAATAACAGAAATGGACAAAAATGAGAATTAAAAAAAGGCTTACTGAGAGATAAATATTTGCTCTTGTCTCATTTGTATTAAGATTTATTTAGTGACCTGTCAAGATGCTGACTATCAGTCCTATGCCGATAGCTGCTATAGTTCCCAATGGACTGAAGTAAAGGTAGGACAGAGAGTACAGGTCAGCCAGCACAGGCCTGGAGATGGGAGAGCATTTTACACAAGTTTTAGGATAAAAAGTTGAACCAATTTTGCTATTTGGGGACCTCAACATTTTTAAACACCTACTTGCCATCGTTGGGAACTGAAACCACTGGTGTGGCATTCTGGAAAGGAAGAGTGTTGGAGGTCCAATTTAAACCAGCAGGAATAGTGAAGTTACAGCCGTCGGTGGACAATGGTAGAGGTCGGCTCATGTCAGATGGTGGAGGGTATATCTGAGCTCCAATGCCTACCCACAGAGACAACAGCAGCCCTGACACAAGGCCTGATAAAGCTCCCTGGAAGGCAGAACAGCATGATGACATTTTTAAAATGAGAGGGTTGAAATAAAAATAGGACAGAGAAACTTCAAGTAAGTGAGAATTCATACAAGATGCCATTTAAGAAAATAAGTTATACCAATGAGTTACTATGATTTAAAAGATAAAAAAGACTTACTTTAGAGTTGGCCAGTGGACATAGAATTCCTAGTGTGAACAAGCCAAGTAAAGGACCTCCAATGATCCCAAAAATACTAATGGTTGCCTGTTTAAAAGACATGCAATATTAACGGACATAAATGTTGACATGATTAAAACAAAGCTGCCCAAGGAGATTCACACCTGCAAGATACCTCCCATAAGAGAGGCCAGTCCAGCCATCCCAATGCACAAAACCCCATAAAAAAGACCTGCAAAAAAAAAAAACAATAAGGAGGCATAGGTTTGAAGCTCACAGTCTTTCTAAGTAATATCACAGGCAGGACAACCATTCACTCACTCATTCCTTTTGAGATCCAGGACATTTTCCTTTCCGAAAGGTTGGTGTAGGGTCTGATAATGTCCTCCACTGTCACTGCTGCTAATGCATTGATGCTAGAAGACACTGTGCTGAGAGTAGAAACAATCCCAAAAAAGGTTTCTGAACATACAAGACAAGGTAGTAATCAACACCATAACAGAACCTCTGTGCATCAGTTGAACCCATTTTGAAAATTCCTTTAAGATGGTTATTAACCTCAGAGATCCACTATAAGCCGCTGCAACAAACAGTCCTGGAAGACCAGGATAGTCTCCTAAGATGTCCATCACCAAATACGGCATCAGCTGGGGAGGAGAGGACAGCCTGGTTAAATAAAGATTCAGTGTCGTTGGACACTTCACACATAAACACAAAGAAATCAGTGCATTTATGGATGTGTACCTGGTCAGGAGCAGAAATAAGTCCAGTGGTCCAGGGGTCACAACTTTTATAGACTGAGAAAAGACACAATCCCGCAAACACTGAGCTCAGCAGAATGGACCAAAGGCCCAACAAGTTGATGAACAAGGAGCTAGAATGAAGGAAAAGATTCCATGAAAATCTCTAATGATCTGCTACAGTGAACTCATGTCTTTGGACAATAGAACTTACAGTCTGGCCTGAGTCATGCTCCTGCAGGAGATGTATCTTTGAACCTGGGCTTGGTTGATTCCATAAACACTGAGCCAAATAAATGTCCCTCCAACAGACAGAGTCCAAAATGTGTGTCTCCTTAGTGGATCTGGATCAAAGCTGATAAAAGTGGGAAACACATTAGCTTGGTTATGTCTGCAACCTATCTATCTGCCAATTTTAATGAGCACATTATACCACAAAATTAATGATACTATTTGTTTAAAGCTTATTTGTGATCTTCAGTATTATCTGTCCAGCTCCATGTCCATTAGTAATGAGTAAAACAAGGTGCACATTTTTGCAGATGATACTCTAGTTTATATGAATACTCTATAAAAGGATAGAGTAATACGTTGTTCAGAGTTTCAAGGTTTAAGAATTACATTTTCAGTTTCCCCAAATTAATAGGGATCTAATTCATGCTCATTTTGAAAAGTTTAACACAGAGAAACAAGGTAAATTTACCCCATGATGACACAAACAAGTAAAGCAATTGCTCTGGAAAAATATGTGTGTTAAAACATTTTAAAGAAAGATCTCCTTGTAAACCGTAAACTTGGACCTGTAAGCTTTAAATTTTTAGTTTCATTGTTTGAGGATCTGTGAGTTCAATACCATTAACCTGTCCAGATTTATTGTGGTTTAAGGGTCAAGGCTGAATAAGTCAAGCTGTGAATGGGTGCTGAGGCTATCTTGGGCAGGATCTTGGGTTTCTACTGCTGATAAATGGCCCTGATAAGACACTGAGCTTAAGAGAAGACCACAAAGAATTAGTCATTAACGGCGTTATTGTCAGGTCCTTGATCCTTGTGTAAAACAAGAAAATATCAACCACAAAACTGGTCAGCTGATCCTTGATCTTTGACTAATTTTTATATGACCTGGATAACAATCTTCAGAGATTTACCTGTAGGCTAATGTAATTAAAGATTTAATTAAGATAAGACCCAGCAAAATAGTTTGGCTTTTTTAAGTATATACACAGACCCAATGAGTTGCATTAATCCATAATACACAAGTTATTACAATGCACAGCCCAATAACTTTACCTGCTGAGCCATTAATCTACCAGCACACAGAAAAGTAACGTAATTTGATATTTTCTGAAACTCACTCGGAAAGATTGAGTCTTCCTCCATGTTGTGAGTCAGAGATGATGGGAAAGACTCCACCTTGTAGGACTACAGAGCGGATGATGACAGTGAGGAAGCCTGCAAGCATGACACCGAGCTGCAAGAAGGAAATAAAATGCTAAAGCTGTAGAATTTTTATAAAACCTGTTATCGATCATATGTTCTTAGAACTTTTCCACATTTAACTGAAACCATAGACTTAAATGTATTGGTCATTCAAAGGACGAAAATTAAAAATTCATGCATCTGCACTTCAACCTAAACACCCCTTATTAACAGTAAATGTAAGCAGTAAAAACAAAGTAGAAGCGGCAGGGATGCCAGTTGACCATCTAAATAATCCCACCTGAATTACATCAGTCCACACAACTGCTTTTAGACCCCCCTGCAAACGTAAAAAGCACAAATAGACTTGTTTATTAAGCGACTTTGTAGCATTCTGTTTCATATTGATTTGGATAATAATGTTACGCACCATCGTACAGTAAAAAGTACAGACCACTCCAGTTGAAATGACAGCGCCCCACAGATCCATACCAGTCACTGCAGTGGAGAGAGAGGGAAGCTTTGAATTTGTCTGGACAAAGCCTAGAAGGGTTAAGTGTTCTTTGAGGGAGAATGACTCTTGAATCTGACCACATACCTTGGTTTAAAGCAAGAGCCGGAGCATAAATGACAATCCCAGTATAGAGGATCTGTAACAAAATAAGTAGGACAAAATCCCCAGCAGGAGTCAGATCTGTGCTCTTACCCACAGAATGACCTGTAATTATGTGCTTACTGGCCCGATACTCACTGTCTGAACAATGAAGAGCATGGTTCCTAGCAGACGGGTCGCTCTGCTGAAACGCAGCTCCAGATACTTGATAGAAACAGACCCAAAAAAGAAAGATTATTTGATTACATGGTCCTGGCAGGCACCTTTCCAGGCCTGGCACCGATAGTCCCTAACTTATGTTTAACTTTGGGGTCCAACTGTTTATTTTTATATTTTTTTATCTTTATTTGCTTTTTATTTTCTTCTATTTCATTGTTTAATTTATGTAAAGCACTTTGAATTGTCTTTGTACAGAATTGTGCTATAAATATAAAAACTAGCCTTGCCTTGCCAGTGATATTTTCTGAAGACGGAATTGATTACGTTTCCTGGGCAATATTGGAATGTTGTGGTATTTCATGTACTAAACTCCATTTGGAAAAACGATATCCAGCTGCTCTAAGCTCTTATTTTGAACCATAAAAGGAAGTAGTTCTTGAGTTGAGGACCTATTTGGGTTGTCGAGGTGATGAGACAGTAAGAATGGTTATAGTTGAAGATTTACTGTTTAATTTTACTTCAAAGTTGGAGCATAGATATGAAAATGAGTTCTTTTTTTTTTTTTTTTCTTTGAGCTTTTTACGGCACTAGTGGCTTGTTTTTCTGACAGTAGGCTGACAGGAAAGGGGGTATGAGAGAGGGGGAGAGACATGCGGGAAAGGACTACAAGCTAGATTCGAACCTGGGTTGCCCACGTCGAGGACTAAAGCCTCCATACATTGGTCGTGCGCACTAACCACTGCGCCACCAGCATGCCCCGTTAAAAAACATCTTTAATAGAATTGTAAGTGTCTTCACAAGTCGATCAAACAGCTGCAGTTGATCAAGAACGCTACTGCATGCGTCCTCACTAAAATGAAGAAAGTGAAGCACATCACCGCACTTCGAAAGTGGTTATCAATACTTTTTTATTATCCTTATGGGCACCTAATGACATTTTTGTCATGACACTATGCTGAGAATGCACAAACTATATATAGAACAAAATGAAACAACATTTCAGACAAAATGAAAACACTTTGGAGAGAAAATAGTATCCTTAATAGTCTCTAGGAAAGTGTTGAAAGAAAGAGATAAAAAACACATAGTGATTCTTAGGCACTGTGGAAAAATGGATCATTGATAGCAGCTGAAAAACATCCTTAAAGAGAAGTGGGAAATATGCCATCAGAATGGAAGCAACATATTTACATGAATTGGAGCTTATGAACAGACACTTTTTAGTTTCTCATAGAAAAACCTTTAAAATACTTTGGTTGGTCTTTAAATCACTGAATGGGTTTTGCTTTGCATGTTTAGAACCAAACATGAAGAAACAGCTTTTAGTTCCTATGCCCACCTTGTAAGCAAGATGAATTCACAATTTGTGAATTCCTATTTGGAAACAAGAACGTGTGCTAAAACATCCTTTAATGCTGCCCCCTACTGACTAAAAGATGGTATTACATTTAAATAAAGCTGCTATTTTGGTGCATTCAATTAATACTCGAAAGCTAAAGTCTCCCAGTTCAAAATGAAACAAAAAAAGAGATAAATTAAAACAAAGAAAGAAATATCCCCAAATAACGAATGAATTCAAACTCAATATGGTTGAAACACATGAAACATCAGAGAATGCTGCAAGTATAAACTATTTCTAGCAGCTCAAACAGTCTGCATTGTGCTCTATTTGTGAATCTATTTATTTTAGTGGTCACAAGCCTACGACAAATTGTTATGTTTCTTATCTTATATTGCAGTAGTTATGTGCACAGTTTGTACTGTAATTTTACTTTCAGAAGAAAAAACATTTTGCTTCATGTTATGCATTCAAACATTAAAGTGTCATTCTCATAGATGGATGTTTAAAAAGTTCTTCAGAAGATGTTTTTGAGCAGTAACTTGGAATATGGTTATGGTTACAGACTATGGTTATATTGGTATATATGAAACTCTAAATTGGACAATATTACCAGTAAACTCCCGTAACACCCGTAAAGTCAAGGTTCTGGTTCTGCCTGAATCTAACTTAAAATTTAATAGTGGTACATGTATTATTTTAGGAGAACCATGCAAGCACTGGTTAGCTGGTTAGTTGGTTAGTTGGTGTAAGTGTGACCAAAACAACAGCTTTGGAAGACAAATATTGGTTAAAGAATGAAATGCCATCCCACAGCACTTGTAGTATTCTTTGGCTTTCCCCTTAATAAGAGAATTATTTGGTTTTGTGGATGGCTTTAGTTGTTGGTTTGTATTTGGTTTATCTGTTTTAATGCTTTTTCATTCACTTATTTTGAACTGTTTCATTCTTTCAGATTGTTTTGTTGTTTGTAAACCATTTTATTTGTTTGGTGTGCGTAGCACTTTGTGGCAACAACATGGAGGGACAAGCCCCCTATATGGTGCATACCACTGTCAGATAAAGGAAGTGGCTGATATCAAGAAGACATACCAGTGGCTGAAAAATGCTGGACTGACAGACAGCATGGGGACACTAATCATGGCAGCACAAGAGCAGGCCCTAAACAACAGAGCCATAGAGGCCAGGATCTACCACAGCAGACCAGACCCAAGATGCAGGCTGTGCAAAGATGCTCCTGAGACGGTTCAGCACATAGTAGCAGGGTGTAAGATGCAAGCAGGGTCATCATACAT
>JAUZNJ010001736.1:0-18715 GCA_034780135.1 Jordanella pulchra | reverse complement strand
GTCTTTGTGAAGTGCCTTGAGATGACATGTGTTGTGATTTGGCGCTATATAAATAAACTGAATTGAATTGAATTGTATCAAATACTTGTTCTCCCCACTGTATGTTGATCTAAAGATGGATGATACTCCAAATGCATATGTCTTCATGTTCCTATAACTGTCAGGAACAGCATTCCATGTGTCATAGACAAGTTTTTTCAGGTGTTGAGAGGCTTTCAATTGTGCTCCATTTGTGGCTTTAGGCAAGCTGGGCTTTCTGGCGAGTGACGTCTTCAAGCTCCGCTGTCAGAAGTTTGAATTTGGACACCCATAAATCTTTGTCGGCTATATCAGCCATTTCCATTTCAAGGTCAGCTTGATTTAATCCTGGAAATGTGTTCAACAAGGATGGGTCAGTCTCCAGCAGTGTGACAGGGAAAAGCAGTGTCATTTTTTCCTTTCAGAACTCGCAAAATCTGCTCCCAAATGCAGTTTGCATATCAACGATCGAACCTTGTAAATAATCATCGTTGAGTGTGTGATCGTGATGGGCTTCTTTTAATTCTCTCAGGGAGGGGAAGTGGGAGAGTGTGCCTCACTGTACATCTCTGGCAAAGACAGTCAGCTTGTGCTCGAATGACAAAAGTCTCCAGCATTTGAAGTGCAGTGTTTCCCCTCCCCTGGAGACTTTTATTCAGCTTGTTTAGGTGGCTTGTTATATCCACCAAAAAGTGCAGTTTTTCGAGCCACTCTGTATCTTCCAGTTGTGGGTAGTTCAGGTCTTTGCTTTTCAGGAATGTTTTCACGTGTTCTAAACAACGACAAAGCGACGCAAAACCTCACCCCTGGACAGCCATCGGACTTTGTTGTGTAGCAGGATATCGTAATACTGGCTGTCAACTTCATCAAGCAATGCACAGAACTGGTGGTGGTTCAATGCTTTTGTGATTACCTTGTTCACCATCTCGATGACAAGGTTCATCACCGCTATACACTCCGAATGGGAATGTTTGTGCACACAGTGCCTCTTAGTGCAAGATGCAGTGAAATGCAAGCAGATTTCGATTCAATACTTTGTGTAGCAAAATCACAAACCCCCTTTTTGATTTTACCATGCTGGGTGCCCCATCTGTAGCCACTGAAATCAGGTGGTTGGTGTTTATTTCACTGTCATTTAAACACTTCAGCACAGGCTCACATATGTCTTCCCCCCGTGTTTGGCCTTTCAGTGATATTAACTGGATCATTTCTTCTTGAGGCCCATCGTAGTTCACATACCTACATAAAAGCACAGTCTGTTCAATGTCGATCACATCACACGACTCATCACAGGCAATTGAGTATGCTGGTGCTGAATTGATGTCCTTGATTTGCTGATCGGTGATGTTGCCTGCCATTTTAATGGCCCTTTCCTTCACTGTCTTAACAGAAAGAGGCATGTCTTTGATTTTCTGTATTATCTCGGTTTTGTTTTTGAAGTCTGCAAATAGGTGTTCTGATATGTTGATGAACGACTCCTTCATGTAGTCACCATCTGTGAATGGTTTTCCATGCTGTATTATCTCCCGGGTTGCAACAATACTTGCAGCAGTAGTGGAGTTTGAAGATGCAATCCACTTCTTAAATCTATTTCACCGTCCCTCACTTGGCGTACGCTCTGTCGCCTAGCAACCATGACAGTTGATACACAAATCAGGCAAAGAATGGATGCTGAACTTTTTCCTACTGTTCAGATCTGTTGTTAACAAACAGAACAGATATTGGAATCGGAGCTTAAATATCAGCTAAACCCATTAATAAAGTCACAGAATAAACTCTCTGCAATAAACCAAACATTACCGCCATATATCTGATTCCATAAACTTTTAAAAAAATACATTTTAATTAATTTCAGATGGACCTATTGACTTAATTTAATTATATTAAACTGCATTTACAATACTTACCACTGTTCGTCACCATTTTCTCTTTCCTCTGAACACGAAGCAATAAATCAAGGGAAAACCAAAGCTGCATTCGTGAGCTGCATATGAAGGAGTCTAGCAATCCGAACAGGCTGAGGCGCGACGCTATGATGTAACCAGCTGAAAAATCAGGCCTCCGCAAGACGCAGCCAATGAATCTGAACACAGGAACTGTGCATCTGAAATGCAGAGCAGTGAACTCCCCGCAGGGCTCGTGAAAAATCACCGCAGACACTGTGCCCAGCCTGATTGCACCATTAGAATTACGTTTATTATGGGTTTTTCATTTAGATTTTTCTTGTTTTCTTTACTACTCAGTATAACTCCTCATTAGGTTTTTCAGTCAACTTTTCTCTAGTATTCTTCTTATGTATTTAGTATTTGCTTCAGGTTTTAACAATTTATGTTTAATGATTTGTTTAATGTTTGTTCAGTCTTTGGCCCGCCATCTAGTTTTTACTTGGTCATCCTGTGTTTCATAGTGTGTTGTCTCGTTTTCTTTTTGTGTCATCCTAGTTCTTTCGAGTTACATGTGAGCCCTATTGTCCTCCCTGATTACTCTCCATTGCCCCTTAATGCCACTCACTTTTCCCCTCAGGTTCTTTCTTGCTATTGTCCACACTTGCTCCCAGGTACTTAATTACTCCATTCATTGTTCAGCATTCTCCTCCCAAACATTTAAGCCCCTCTCATTCTTCCACTTGTTGCTGGTTTTTGCTGTTTGCTCCATGTACCACGTCTTGTGTTTCTTTTGGTTTGTTTGCAGTTTTTCTTTACATTTAGGTTTTGTTTTTGCCTGGCTCCTGTGTCCTCTGCAGTTCTTGTAACAGCTTTTGATTCTTTATTAAAAAGAAAACACCAAGACAACTTGCTGCTCTGTAAATCTGCATTTGGGTGTTCCCCTAATCATGACATAATGTGGCTATAATATTACTACCATTCCTTAACGGTTTGAAAATAACACAGACACAAGCATTCGCCATTTATTTATTCTTAACTAAGCTTTATTGAGCAGTTCTTGTGATGTGGTGTCTGCTGCAAGGGCGACGGATTTACATGGTATCCCTGTTCAAACTGCACGTGGAAGTCGCAGTGAATCTCACGCGGTGACGGTGTTCACTGCTCCACTCTCATCTTGTGCTATGTGATAGAACTGAGGTGTTGTCAAACCGCTGCACGACATCGAGAGAAGCGGTGGCCGCTGAAGTTGAAAACTCCTCACGATGCTCACGGAAATCACCATGGACCCTGCGCTCTGTCTAAATACACAATAACAGTCACACCCATTGTTTTCTCCAGGAGCACTATTTTTTTGCACTCATGATTGACCTTCATACTCCTGCACATGGTGGGCACTGTGGGGTTAATTAAAAAAACATTTGTATTAAAGGACCCTTAACAATAAAAATCAAATATCAGCACAAAGTTGGAAATAATTATCAAGACCTGCTATGTGAATTTAGCCCTTGACTTAGTAAAGAACAAAAAGAATAATAATAAAGAAAACTATTTTAATAACATAAAATGGTGACAACATATTTCCCTATATGTAACTTTTTGGTAATGAGATAGAAAATATCAGTAATACAAATAAAATAGCTTGTACATAAACCTATTCATCTCAGAATAGCTTTGTGATATTTGATTTTCCAAGTTCAAATTCAGTGGCCTAATTGTTGGTCATTTTTGATGTATGAGAACATGCCATTTCTTTTAGTAAAAACAAGAACAGGTTCAGATTTTAAGTGAAAATTTAATATTTTAAACTTAAAAAAAAAAAACTAGGTGACTTTTGGTTTGTTTAAACAAGCATCTTAAAGAGCCTTTCGTGTCCATTTACTCATCAAATGCTTTTTTGTGTTGTATTGGGGTTTAAATAAAATTAAGTAACACTTTGGCAAAAAAATACAAAACAGTATTCCATAACTTGAAGCCAGAATAGCAAATATTTCCACAGCAACACTGAATTTTCCAGGAGAGCTGACATAAGCTGGGATAAAAGTGATCCACACGGCACAAAATATCAGCATGCTAAAAGTGATAAATCGAGCTTCATTAAAATTGTCAGGAAGCTTTCTTGCTAAGAAGGCCAATCCAAAACATAACATAGCTAAAATCCCTATATACCCCAATACAGCCCAGAAGCCCAAAGATGACCCGAGTGCACACTCTAGTATGATCTTGTCACTGTAATATTTTGTGTTTTTGAATGGATGAGGAGGGTTAATTAGTAGCCATAATACACAAATCAAAACCTGTAGAATAGTAAGAGCTAAAACACTTAGTCTCTGCTGTAAAGGCCCAAAACATTTTACTACATTATTACCAGGAACAGTGGCCTGAAAGGCCAACAAAACCACAGTTGTTTTTCCCAGAATGCAGGACACACATAGGACGAAGGTAATGCCGAAAGCTGTGTGCCGTAGCATGCAGGACCAATCAGAGGGCTGGCCAACAAAGGTCAGAGAGCACAGGAAACACAAAGTTAAGGAGAACAGCAGCAGAAAACTTAGTTCAGAGTTATTGGCTCTGACAATTGCTGTGTGTCTTTGGCAGAAAAATATCAGGCTTACAGTCACAGTTGACAATGCACCAAGGAAAGAAACAGTGATCAAAATTATACCCATCAATTCTGTAAATGTGAGGAACTCAATAGGTTTTACGTAACAGTGGTTCTTCTCTTCATTGGAATTGTACTCAGGAGGGCATTTTTCACATTTTACAGCATCTGAAAGAATAAATACATTTAGGCTGTACAGAGAACACATCTTCAAATAGACCAACAATGAGCTGGTAGTAATTTTGCCCAGCAAAAACACAATGAGCACCAGGGTAAAGGCTACATATCCTGCTGCCTCACTTGTACTGTTGCTGAACTCCCCCTCAGCACATGCGATGCAGTCAAAGCAACAGATTGGTTTGCCTTTAATGACTGCCCGACGAGTACCAGGTAAACAGCTGTCACTGCAGATGGAATGTGGTACCTAAATTACAGAGATGATATTCAGAGCCCATTTGTTCATACTCAATATGTTTAGCATAAAACCAAATCACACAATATTTTCTTATTTTACACATTCCAATTAATATCAATGTTTAAAAAGAACATTTATATTGACTAAAAAAATCTAAATTGACTTACCTCTGGACTTTCTCCTGCCCAGATGGCTCTCACTCCAATTTTCATCTCAAATTGCTGACCTTCAGGCCGGGAGGCATCGTAAAATCCAATAGTTTTAAACTGTATGTACCCTGTGTTATCCAACTGCCAGTTTACTAAAGCATAACTTGCTACAGGATCACCTGACTCATCAAAGAAAACATCTTCACCAATCCTTGTTGTGAAATTTACCTTTGTTAGGTAGTGTAACACCTAAAGGGAAATAAGTGGGTATATTAGAATTTTAAATCACTGCAGTACTAAATCAGTCACGTTGTTTTCTTTATAACATTTACCTGCCATGGCTGAAAATTTTGCCTATCAGCACATGTATTGTTCTGAAAAGGCCCATGTCCATCTTTGCAATTGAATAGCATGCTCAAGGCATGAGCAACAGCATATACAGCTTTGTAGACATTATTCATTAGGCTTGCATCTGAAACATCAGTAAATCGCATCTTAACATCCCGCAAACTCTCTGTTCCACTGCAAACTTTAACACGATCTGGGTAAATAACTCTTTCTGGCGACAAGGTGCAGTGAAATATAGTTTCCCACAACTCAACAAGTCCCTGATTTCCCGGTGTAGTGGATGGTCTGCTGTTGATGAGAAACTCCTGAAGTCCAGGAATATGAGCATTCAGTGCTGCAAAGCCCACTGCCCCCTGAACCACAGCATAGTTTGCCGGAGAGGCAAAATGACGATAAGTAATCCACCCTTCACTTCCTACCCACTGTAGACCTGTCACATTCTGAGCATGAAGCTCTTTCATAAGTACATCAAGATCTGTAGCATCAGCAAAGGCGACTATTACCTTAGAAGTGGATTTTCTAATAATTTCCACCACTTTTAGAAATGACTGTCTGTGATCAGTTCGGTAAATAGCAACTGAGTACTCTAAACAGACACCTTCCTTTGTTGCTGCTTCCAGGAAGGTGGCCATACCACTATTTCCATAGTCATTATTAGTTCGAATTGCTCCTACCCAAGTCCAGCCAAAATGTTTAACAAGCTTTGCAAGCGCTTTGCTTTGATGAATGTCACTTGGTATGGTTCGAAAGAAAGATGGGTAGGTTTTCCTGTCACTAAGACATGCACAAGTGGCTGAATGACTGATCTGAAATGAAAAGAAATGGCCTGAAAATAACACATTACAGCTGAAATAATTATCTTTTTGAAGTTTCTCTTTAAGGTTTGTAGTAAAAGTTAATAAATGCCCATACCAGAGGTATACTGAAGGGTCCCAGTGTACGTGCTATGCCTATTGTAGATGTAGAAGTAGTGTCACCAATGACAGCATAAACACTGGAGAAGCTGTTACATGACCTTTCTCTGTTTACATATGGATTCATTAGATTTAGTGATGACCCAATAGATAGGGGTACACTGGGACAAGAGTCAAATATCCTATAACCAAGTTTCACATCTGGCAGCAGCTCAGTGCTATTGTTGATTTCATCTATCACAAACATCATAGTGTGCGCATACTGCAGCTCACCCATTTCCAGTCTGAAAAGAAGTAAAACATGAAAAGACATGATTATAAAAGCCTAGTAATAAGAAAAAAGCAGCACAAAAGTCATATCTTTAACACTCTTACCCTTTACACTGAATTGCTCCTGGGTTTGTGATGAATGATGGACTGACAGTAACTGGGTTCTGGTGGAAGGAGAAAATGCCCCCAATGATGATATCTCCCTCCTTAGAAAACTGAGATAATTCTTTTGGGCCATATAGTTGACACATAGGGCTTTCCCCTCTCACAGCCATTAGAAAGAAAAATAACAGATTCACAATAAGCCCCATAATTCCTCACCCGAGTCCTTTGCAACTCAAAGCTAATCACACAATGAAAGTCTGACCTTTTTAAAGCAGTTTTGCATAATAAACCAACAGGGAATGTCTATGATATTTTTGAATATTTTATTTGCTTGCACCAATGACATTGCTTGTTTTTGTAACTGACAGGGATCACATTAGCCCTAGGATCATATTGGCTCTCCTGTAAATGTTTAATAGGTTTTGTCATGAAAATATACTTTTAAAAATAAAAAAGCTATAATAATATTTTGCAAATGTAGTTTTTGTATAATAGCCATCATATTTAAAAGAACAGAAGCATATCATGCATGTTTGTCAAGTTGGTTTAAATGTGTTCTTCAAACACTGCTTTTTTTTCAAATAACGCAATATTGCATAGAATCTTTTTACAAATTTAATTTTTTTCATTATGATAATGTTTCACACTTTTTGTCTAATCCATGTGTGACACATTTCAAAGTTGTTTATGCTCTATTGACTTATACTTAATATTCTATTCATTTTCTACTCATTTTATATATTCATTCTATAGGTAACCATACTTCACATCATTACCAGTACATACCTCATTGTAAATCCTTCCTAACCTAATTTTAAACTTTAGACCTCAAACTAACACCTGAGCCCAAAACAACACTTTTTCTTATGGGTCTCAGGCTTCGAGCCCCATAAGTAACTGGGTGTCTACACAACATTCTATTTGTTAAAAAAAAAAATGGGCCTCATATTGGAAAATAATGTTTGAACACACACACACACACATACCAATTCTGGAAACCGAAAGATACCAATTCATTCACACTAGTGTAATATTAGATGTAACAGTTTGTAAAAATACAAGTAGTAAAAATATGCCATATCTTAGTTTCATTTGAATATTTTTTTATATTTAACAAATACAAACATCCTCCCTATCATATTTGAGACTTTACAGAGTACACAAAGGAAGATATCTTACAGAAACATGAACCACACCACTGCTCCATAAAAACTTCTGAACTAGTTATGCCCCATTAAGATCTAAAAGTCTGTGCCATTTGAAAAAAAAAACATTGATGTGGATACTTAGTATGACACAAAATTAAAAAATGAAAAAGCTTGAAAATGGGAAAACTCTGTAACTACTGTATTAAGTACACTCAAATACAGTAACTCTGTTTACTTCTGAAATTGTGTCATCCACATCTATTTATCTGCCTGTCTGTTATTTTTGACCCGCAATTGTCAGTTATGCAGTGAAGCTTGTAAATGTATTTGTTAAGGAAGTGTTTGGAAGTGTACAAAATAGAGTTTAAAGCCATAAACTTCTTCAAAAAACTGCTGCCAGAGTTCTGAGGATGATCAAAAAGTGCATGTTTCTCCCATTTTAGCCTACCATCATTGGTTCCCGTTAAATAGAATAAAATTTCCAGAATACAATTTAAAATGTTACTCCTCGGATATATATATAGTACTAAATCATAATTCTCCATCTTCAGAGATCTGATTGTTCCTTATATGTTTCTAACTGATCACTTCACCCCCTAACTCCCGGTTTACTAGTAGTTCCTAGAATTTGTAAAGTAGAATGGAAGGCAGATCTTCTATCAGTTTTAATCTGGGAATCTGAAAACCTGTCTACTTTTCAGACTAGACTTGTTTCTGTTTCTGCTGGAGGGCACAATGATTATGCTTCCTCACTCTACTACATTACACTTAAATTTTCCAATTTTTCTGAATATGTTATATTTAACTTTGATAACTTTATAATCTCTTTGCTTTTTCTAGTCATAGTTGCTGAACTCGGCAAGGAGCTCTGTTTAGTTATGACACCACCATGGAGAGAGGCAACAGCTGAGTTGCTGCCATCAACAACTTGATTTATAGATGATAGTGTCTGACCTGTTTTTCAGTGTTCAGTAGAAAAGCTATAAGCTCAGCTTTTACTGTGACCAGCAATATTCTCTCTTTGATCCTTTTGACCTAAAAAACTGTTAAGACGTCATTTGCCTAACTATGTCAGAGCCACCTATGGAGCTAGTTTACAATTAACTCCTCTATTAAACAAAAGATTTATAGAACTATAATCATTTTGTTTCTGTTTCAGTTGGCTTCAGTAGAGAGCCGTTCACAAAGACCATGATTCTTTGGAGTTTTCTTCCTGTTAAAAATGATTTTTTTTTTCATTCCATTATTATTGGATGCCTGCTTGGTGTAACGGTTGCTGCAAAGTCAACCACACATTATCTAGTTTAACTACATGCTAACCAGGAAAAACGAATTTTGCTGAGACAGTGACTCAGTGTAATCAGAACATTGTTAATCAATCTGTCTTGATGATTTGATTAAAATGTCTTTGTAAGTTGTACTGAGATGACATGTGTTGTGAATAGGCACCATGTAAATAAACAAAACCACAATAAAATAAATGCATTCTTTGGTATTGCTAATCCAGGTCAAGTGTTTGTAGATTATTTTGCCTGCTCAGTTAACATGCAATACGAACAGGTAAATAAACAAGTAGTGAGAGAAAATATCAAAATATGCAGGCAAACTTTGCTGTTACAGTATGAAAAGAATAACAAAAACAAGTGGAGATTACAAGAGTGTTCTTCCCTCTGATGTTACCATGAAAACAAAAATCTAACTGACTTAAAATCAACAACAAAATAATTCAGAAACTACTAGCAAATCTGAAATGCAGACTATTTAAGTTTACTATTGCTGTTTTTTTCTACACTTAATAAGCTAATGTTACAGTTTTCTTCCCATCATGTGGTTTTTTGTATTCCTCTCAGGTTTCAGAAGTAGAATGTAACATTTTGGTGCAAATATACAAAACAGTAACCCAAAGCTTGAAGCTAGAATTGCAAATATCTCTACAGCTACAGTGAACTTACCTGGAGAGCTGACATATGCTGGTATAAATGTGAGCCATACAGCACTAAATATTAGCATACTAAAGGTAATGAATTTAGCTTCATTAAAATTATCAGGTAATTTCCGAGCCAGAAAAGCAAGAACAAAGCACAGCAAAGCCAGAAGTCCAATATACCCCAGAACAATCCAAAATGCTATGGGTGATCCTAAATCACACTCTAAAATAATCTTTTCATCAGCGTAAACTGTATTTTTGTGTGGATATGGTGGTGCAAAAGCTAACCATATCACACAAATCAACACTTGAATTAAAGTACAGCCCAAAACACTGGTTCTCTGAAGTGGAGCTGAACACTGAGGAACTGTGTTTGCAGGTCTTCTAGCTTTAAAAGCCATCACCACAGTTATAGTTTTAGCAAGAATACATGAGATGCACAGAGCAAAAGCTATGCCAAAAGCTGTATGGCGAAGCATGCAGGACAACTCAGTGGGCCGACCAATGAAAGTCAGAGAGCAAAGGAAACACAAAGTCAAGGAGAAGAGTAGCAGGAAGCTTAGCTCTGAATTACTGGCTTTGACAAGAGGTGTGTGTCGAAACCACAGAAACACAGTAAAGACCATAAGTGTTAAACTTGCTCCGCATAATGAAAAGGCAGCTAAGACAGACCCCATAATGTCTTCATGCGACAGGAACTCAATCACCTTCGGAACACATTTGCTATGATTGACATCTGACCAGAACTCCAGGGGACACTGTGAACACTCTGCAGAATCTAACCAGAAAAATGGGTTTGTGTTATATTCATATCAGAAATGTAGGAAAAGTCAAATATTTGCGTCACTCACTGCTAGTGTTGCTGATCTCTCCAACGGCACATGGAAGACAGGAGAAGCAGCAGACAGGTTTTCCTTTAATGGTTGCTTTCCGGAAACCTGGTGGACAATTCTGACTGCAGATGGACAGTGGCCTCTATAAATTTAATGACAATAACTAAAAAAATCAACCAAACATCACTATCAGTTTGCAGAAATGTGTGAATTGATGCAATATAAAAAGAAGTAAAAACAAACAAACAAAATAATTTAAGCTACCTGGCACAAGAGGATAAAAAGTAGTTCATGTTTATTAACTACCTTTTATCCTATTGTGCCAGGTGACAGTTGGTGAGTGTGTTTTTGCTGGTACCTCCATAGATTCTGCAGCCCACGTGATGTTGTTTCCATTCATGCTCAACTGCTTTCCATTTGGCTGTGAAGCATCATAAATCCCAACTGTTGTGAAAACAATATCTTTTGCAGAGTTTCTCTGCCAGTTTACAAGGTCATAAACTGCAGCTGGGTCCCCATTTTCATCAAAAAACAGTCTCTCTCCTGACTGAACACTAAAATGTATGTCCTGGAGATATTTTATAACCTACCAATATTTGAGAGATTTAAAGATACATTTTAAAACCACTTTAAAAACGTTATTACATGGGTATTTCAAATATTAAATAATTTTTAACCTGTCTTGGTGCTATATGATCTTTCATTTTACAAGTGTAGTTTACTTCTTTATCAGTCTGTTCACATTTCAACATGTTATGCAAGGCATAAGCTACTGCATACACAGCTTTATACACATTGTTAGATATCCTCAGCTCTGAAACATCTGTAAAAGCATTGTTTGTATCTTGAAGTTTTTCAGAGCCAGAACATAGTTTTGTGCCAGCCAAATTGGACTGGAAACGGCATCCAAAGGTGGTTTCCCAGAACTCTCTCAGTAGATTGCTCTGAGGTTCCTGACTAGGATTAACCTGTAAGAGAAAGCCTTCTAGGCCTATAATTTTTGCCTTTCTTATTGCAAAGCCCAGTGATCCACTTAGTATGCCAGAGTACCTTGTTTTAGCCAAATGAGCTGATGTAATCCAGGATTCACTCCCAACCCACTGCAAGTCAGTCAGATTTTGAAACAAAGCCTCTTCCAGCAAAACATCCATCTCATCATAAGCCAGAAATGCAACTAAAACACTTGCAGTACCTCTACGGATGACTCTAACGACCCTCTTTACATGCTCTCTAGAACCAGTCCTTGAGATGGCCTCAGAGTATTCAACACAAATGCCCTCCTGATTTGCAGCTTCAATAAAAGTTGCCATCCCATTATTACCATAATCATTATCACTTCTTACTGCTCCAACCCATGTCCATCCAAAGTGCTTTACCAGTTTGGCTAGTGCTCTGCTCTGGTAATAATCGCTGGGAATAGTTCTGAAAAAGGATGGATACTCCCTTCTATTACTGAGACAAGCACATGTTGCAAAATGACTGATCTATAAGAAAAAGTAACATAAAAAACATTTAGTATGTCCATAGACGCTTTCTTTCTTGTTATATTGTTACTTGTATTAATTGCATCTTCATCTTTTGTGAAATTGTGTTAATCATTATCACAGTGTCCTAAGCTCCATTGATGCTGAATAAAAATAAGTATTTACCACTGGTATCTGAAAAATCCCTAAAATTTGTAACATCACAATTGTTGTAGAGGACTCAGAAGTTCCAACGACGGCATGAACAGCTGATTGACCCGAGCAGTTTTTTCCAAAAGTCCTTTCCTCTCCATTTATTAAACCCATTCCTGCACGTGTTGTTGGCAATGTGGAAGCACAGCTGTCGAATATCTTATAACCAACTGATATGTTTGGCAGTAGAGAGCTTCTGTTGTTAATTTCCTCAATGGCAAATATCATTGTTTGAGCAAAACGAAATTCTCTTAAATTAATTCTGAAAAAAGATATTTACAATTTAATGGATTTTATTGTAGTTAAAAATTATTTAATTAAAGTTAAGAATAATTATGAAGGGCATCTGTACCTGGAACACGTGAGAGGTTCGGGTGTCACATTCCAGGAGAATGAAGGCTTTGAGATTTGGCTATGAAGTGAAAAGGCTCCTCCAATAATGATATCTCCTTTCTTAGACATCAGAGGAACCTCTCTGCCCCCCAGCATTTCACAAAAAGCTGCTTCATCCTGTGATAACCTTTCAATAATTACTACAAATCTTAAAATTACAAAAATTGTTTCCCACATGTTTAAAAAAAAGACCTAGGATATTTTGTTTCTGTAAATTCACTGAAACAACCCCTCCCTTAAATGATGTATTTTATACTTCTAGAGAAGATAATGGCTAACCTCCTCTAATCCAATCAGAGTAATGATGATGTAAGAATCTTTATATAATTAGTTATTTTTACCATTCATAATAAAATTATTGTATTGTAAGATGTTAAAATCAAGTTCAAGCTTTTTTCTAAGATCTCTTTAGATTTGTTTACGAATTGTGTTTTTAGGAAGTTATAACTTATCACTGAAATCAACAATACTGAACAACAATTTGATTATTATTTGCATTTTTTTCCTTTTCTCGTTAGGTTGCTTTGTATATTCCAATGTATCAATGTAAGTTTGACCAGGTTTTTAAATGATCTAAAATAAAACAAAACAACAAAGGCTACAAATGCTGTTTGCATAGAAAAAAGGTAACTGTAACTTAAACGGGTTAACATTTTAACCTGGCCTATTTCTGGCCTACAAATCACCTTATTGGAAAAAAAAACTGAAAATACCTATTACTATTGTATCTTTTGCTGAAACTCAATGAAACATTTAAAACACAAAAGCTGCTTTAAAGAAATGTCAGGGTAGTACCTGAGCAGTTAAAGTGAGTTACTAAGTCTAAGACGGTATAGCTGTACCTATATTAAGTGATACAACAGTATTTTCTGTTATCTCTGGTATGATTATAATGCCAAATCCAAGAGCAAACACATGAGTTTAAATTTAGAAGCTTTATAACTATATAAATCATCTAATTTCTTTCCTGTTTCTTTGAAGTATTAGAACACTAAAATAAGTAAAAAAAAAAAACCTTTAAAGTAAAAACATACCAATCATAAAAAAAAATCTCTACAGTAAACAGAGTTGTGTGATATTCTCTGAAAGCATAGGCACCCAGATGAATATGGCATACAGAGGAAATCCTTGCAAAAATATTGTGAGTGCTGATAGGCTGATGTCCTATTGTTGTTCAAAGTATTAAAAGGAAGCCTGCCAATACATCAGTTAGTGGTGATTTCGAAATAAATCATTTTGTGCTTGAGAGGTAACTTCAAAAATTAAATAAGTTTAAATAAAATAATAGATTTTATATTTTGTATTAAATCATTCTCCAAAAATGCCATTATTTTATCTTTACACGAGAGCCAATAAGTGTGGAGTATATTTTAATATAACTAATAGGCAACACAAGTTTATTTGTATACTACAATTCAATACAAGGACAATTCAAAGTGCTTTACATGACTTAACAATAAAATACAAGAAAAATAAAATCAGAAACTAATAGGCAGCAATATCACATTCAGTCTCCATAGTTAGTATTTAACTGAAGTTTAACATAACCACACCTTTGTTCGTACAACTCAAAAAGTATTTTATTGTTTTTTTAGCTATATTCTTCCCATCAAGTGTTTTTTTGTATTCCTCTCAGGTTTCAGGAGTAGTATGTAACATTTTGGTGCAAATATACAAAAGAGTAACCCAAAGCTTGAAGCTAGCATTGCAAATATCTCGACAGCTACAGTAAATTTACCTGGAGAGCTGACATATGCTGGTATAAATGTGAGCCACACAGCACTAAATATCAGCATACTAAAGGTAATGAATTTGGCTTCATTAAAATTATCAGGTAATTTCCGTGCTAAAAAAGAAAAAATAAAGCATAGCAGAGCCAAAAATCCTATGTATGCCATCACAACCCAAAAGGCTATAGGTGAACCTAAAACACACTCTAAAATAATCTTTTCATCAGCATAAACTGTGTTCATATGTGGAAATGGTGGTGCAAAAGCTAACCATATCACACAAATCAACACTTGAATTAAAGTACAGCCCAAAACACTGGTTCTCTGAAGTGGAGCTGAACACTGAGGAACTGTGTTTGCAGGTCTTCTAGCTTTAAAAGCCATCACCACAGTTATAGTTTTAGCAAGAATACATGAGATGCACAGAGCAAAAGCTATGCCAAAAGCTGTATGGCGAAGCATGCAGGACAACTCAGTGGGCCGACCAATGAAAGTCAGAGAGCAAAGGAAACACAAAGTCAAGGAGAAGAGTAGCAGGAAGCTTAGCTCTGAATTACTGGCTTTGACAAGAGGTGTGTGTCGAAACCACAGAAACAGAGACAAGACCACAAGTGTTAAACTTGCTCCGCATAACGAGAAGGCAGTCAGGACAGCTCCCATGGTCTCCTCATATGAAAGGAACTCAATCACCTTCGGAACACATTTGCTGTGATTGGCATTTGACCAGTACTCCAGGGGACACTGTGAACATTCTGCAGAATCTATCCAGAAAATAGAAGACAAACAAAGGGCTCCTGCCTAAGATTTGTTATAAACTTTGAAATGCAGATTATACATAATAACCTGGGTTTTGTGTAGAATAAAAGGGAAAAGAGGAAATATGTTTTTTTTGCTCACTGTTTGTGTTGCTGATTTCTCCACCAGCACAGGGGGCACAGGAGAAACAACAGATAGGTTTGCCTTTGATTGGTACCTGTCGGAAACCCGGCAGGCAATTCTTACTGCAGACAGACAGTGGTTTCTGTGACAAAAAGCAAAATTCAACATGAAGAGCTAAATTTCAAATTTTGAGCTTGAATTTCTAAACTAGCACAAACTTGATTTTTGCAGATTTCGAAGCTTTAACAAGGAAATATCTTCATAAATGGCAAGCCTATTTATTTACAACTGCCAAACTACAAAATCATTCTTTGATGTAATGTTTTTGTAGAATAAAACATTTTTTTTAAATAAATAAATAATCACTTCAGTTTCAAGTAAGTGAATAACATACTTCCTTACATGCATCAATGAAGAACAAAATCAGTGTGCTATCCGCTTAAACTTTGTTATTAAATTATTAATATAAAAAGCAAAATAGGTTTAAAATATTAAAGAAGTCTTGTTTTTTTTCACATTAAAATAAACTCTTCACAGATATTTAGCACTGGAATACTACCTCCAAGGATTCTTTAGCCCATGTTATTTGTAGGTTATTAATGGAAAGCTGGTTCCAATTTTGTTGTGAAGCGTCATACTTCCCTACAGTCATGAACACAATATCTCCTGCATGGCTTTTTTGCCAGTTTACAAGTTCATAGGTTGCTGTGGGGTCACCATTTTCATCAAAATACATTTGCTCCTCAGACGAAAGAGTAAAATTAACATTCTGGAGTCGTTTTGCAATCTGTCAAAACCGGAACAAAACATTGCCCATACCAACAACAACAAAAAAAATGGATATGATTTTAGCTTACGGAAAAAATAATGATACAGTTTCCAAGGTATGTTTTTACCTTTCTTGGCTCTAAATGTTTATTTAGGTTGCATGAGTGAGACACTGAGTAAGCACTTGATCCACAACTTAACATGCTATGCAAGGCATGAGCCACTGCATACACAGCATTATAGACGTTTTTGGATATCCTTAGCTCTGACACATCTGTAAAAGCATTGTCTGCATCTTGAAGTCTCTCGGAGCCAGAACATAACTTTATGCCAGGTATATTGGATTGGAATCTGCAGTCAAATGTTGTTTCCCAGAACTCCTTTAGCAGGCTGCTCTGGGGGTCCTTACTTGGGTTAACCCTCAAAAGAAATTCTTGTAAACCTGGGATTTTTGCCTTTCTTATAGCAAAGCCCAGTGACCCAGTTAAAATACCAGAGTACGTCTTCTTAGCTAAGTAATTTGCTGTGATCCAAGATTCACTGCCAACCCACTGCAACCCAGTTATATTTTGTCTTAGAACTTCCTTGAGCAAAACATCCATTTCACCTTGGGCCAGGAATGCAACTAAAACATTTGCTGTACCACTTCGGATTACTCCAACAGCCTTTTCAATGTGGTCTCTGGAACCAGTCCTTGAGATGGTCTCAGAGTATTCAACACAAATCCCCTCCTGACTTGCAGCTTCAATAAAAGTTGCCATCCCATTATTACCATAATCATTATCACTTCTTATTGCTCCAACCCATGTCCATCCAAAGTATTTTACTAATTTAGCCATTGCTCTGCTCTGGTAGTAGTCACTGGGAATGGTTCTGAAGAAAAACGGATACTCTTTTCTGTTACTGAGACAAGCACATGTTGCAAAGTGGCTAATCTTTTGGAAACAAAACAGAGAATAAAACACACAACATGAGAAATTAAAATAGTAGTTTTCTATTCATATTTATTTGGAAAGAAAAAACACTCAGCAACCAGAAACATGTTTTTCAAACATAGCCTTATTAGATACAAGTAGCGTATTAATAAAGTTATAGGTTATTTGCTAATTATTTTTGATATACTTGCCATTGGTATTTGGAAAATCCCTGAAATCTGCTGCATTGCAATTGTTGAAGAGGATTCAGAGGCCCCAATGATAACATGAACAGAAGAAGAACAACTTTTACCCCCACTGTTTTCCACTCCGTGCATTAGACCCATTACTGCACGCGTTGAAGGTAGAGTTGAACCACAGCTATCAAAAACCTTATACCCAATAGAGACATTCGGTAAAATAATGCTGCTGTTGTTAATTTCTTCAATGGCAAATATCATTGTTTGCACAAAACGAAATTCTCTTAGATTTATCCTAAAAATAACAATAAAAGTGTGATATAATTCTCTCCTGTCAGAGCCAAAAATAAAGCTGAGAATAAAAGTAATCTTTACCTTGAGCATCTGAAAGACTCTGGTGTTTCATAGGAGAGTGAGGGCATTGATATTTGACTATAGATGGAAAAAGCCCCACCAATAGTGACATCTCCTTCCTTAGACAATATAGGCACCTCTGGGCTCTCAATAATCTTACATGTAGAGTTGTTCTCTGCTTCAAAGAATCCCAGAATGAAAACTAATAGTAAAATTGTACACATCAAATCACCCATTATTCACAAATAAATTTTTTTTCACAGAGGGCTGTGAATTTAAAGACAGGTACCGACTTTTCCTATGAGTGAGAAGATGCTTGTTTTCAGTGAGAGGATGAACTTTGTATTTATACGGGGGATGATGACGAACCTCTCAGAATATCAAAGGTGGATGAGATGTAAGAAAGTTATATTGTATGTCAGAATGCATTTTTATTTGATTTTACATTGAATATTTAAAATGTCTTAAAGTAAGAGTGGATGCGAATAGTATTGCCTTTATATAAACTTAAATCTTGCATAGGACTTGTTATGCATTTTTTCTCTAACAATTTAACTTTTTATGATTGAGTTATTACACCACATTTTCACATTGAAAATAAAGCATAGACCCTTTATTTGACTTTAGTTATTCTTAAGAGTACACTTCAGTTAGACATGAGGCATTATTTTGGGAGTAGTAAGTTTTAGAGACTTGGATTATAAAAAACTATGTTAAAATTTTATTTTAGTTCTATGATTTGCAAAAACTTTCACCAATCTAGTGTTTGTTCTGTGTTTTGTGGGTTTGTGAACATTTCATTGAAATTATAATCAATTAAATTCAGAGGCTTTTAAAATCACAGAATTGACAGGTGTGCTTCATTTTCCTTGACTGTGTCTGCGACAGAAACAAGTTAAACCATAACTTGATAAATAAACTAACTGAAAATATAACTAAATTTTAAGTTCTGGAAAATGGAAAGGAAAAAATTTAATTTGTTTTGTTTGAACGTGATTATCTTGGGTACATTTTTTTTTGTTTTTTTTTTTTGTTTGTTTGCAGTGTCCTGTCTGGCGATGTGGCAATAAGAATAATTGTCTTGGTGCCAAACAGAGCCCAACAGATTTTGTTTTCACAAGTGGAGCAGTAGGGCTATCGCCATAGTGTTCCATTTGTTTTATGCATATAAACTGCTTTATTATAATTA
>JAUZNJ010001714.1:0-18717 GCA_034780135.1 Jordanella pulchra | reverse complement strand
TCAAACAGGTGCAGTTAATACAGGTAATGAGTGGAGAACAGGAGGGCTTCTTAAAGAAGAACTAACATGTCTGTGAAAGCCAAAATTCTTACTGGTTGATAGATGATCAAATACTTATTTCACACTGGACTCACATCCTGGGTGAGCTGAACTACCTGAGCCACTTGTGTGTGGAGTGTAGAGTCTGTCTCATGCTACCACGAGTGTGAAAGCACCATCAACATTTAGAAGTGACCAAAACATCAGCCAGAAAGCCAAGGTACTGGGAAGTGGTATGTGCTCCCCACCAGCAGAACCACTCCTGTGAGTGTGTCTTGCTAATTGCAACAAATTTCCACCTGTTGTCTATTCCGTTTGCACAAGAACCATGTAAAACTGATTGTCAATCACTGTTGCTTCCTAAATGGACAGTTTGACTTAAAAGAAGTTTGATTGAAGTTATATTTTCTTGTTTACGTGTCCCCCTTTATTTTTTTGAGCAATTTTATATAGCAATTAAAGCATCTTAGAATGACCAGAAAGTCAGAAGAGATCACTGAATAGAGTAATAATAATAATCAAAATATTTATTACAGCATTCAATAATAATAGTTTTTTTTTAATTAAATCATTATATATATATTTATTGCATTTTTATAAGATCATTTAAATCTGATGGGGCTTAAGAGCCTTAAAATCCAGTAACAAATCATTCATGTATTGAACGGGAAGCCAGTGGGGAAAGACCAGAGCTGGAGTTATACTTTATGTCCCTGTGTTGTATCCCCCACTATCGGCCAGCAGCATATTATGCAAGCTGCAAGTCGACTGACTTCTTTAGTATTTTGGCCTGACTGGAAATTCACTTAATGTATTTAAAGGCTTCAGGTCATTAAAATGCTGTGCGAATTTGGGGGCCAGTAGTTCTGGTATAGGATGGTGTGTGGGATATATATATATATACATATTTTATTTAAATCCATGCACCAGCCTGTAAAACACAAAAGCATTTATGATGAATGATGAAATACAAAGCAACAGTATCCCTACAGTAGCATTGCTGTTAGTAGGAGATAAGCTGTAGATGTTTGCAAAGATTTCTTCACATTAAAATCTTCAAAGCTGGTGAGACACTGAAGTTAAACTGGAGATCCGCATTAAGTTAAATGACTAAACTGAGCAAATATTTAGCATCTGGGAAAATCTTTGGATCTTTGGACTGGAGTTTTAAAACGGAAGTATCCTAGTGTGGTTATTTTTGACTGTTCCATTGCCATGTCTGCCATATGATCAACTAAGTAGGAGAACCTAAGTGCCCAAAATAAAATAGTCCACTTTCCCTCAATATTTGCTAGCAGAGCAACATTTGCAAGCATCTAGAATTGATTTTACACTGCCAGCAGTGTTGCTGTTGAGGCTGCTGTTATTTTGTATTGTAGTATTTATCGTGACGCTGCTTTCATCTTTTACATTGTTTTCATTTCGCTAAACATCTGACATTTGGCAACCCGCATGTTAGCAGCGGCAGCCACCAGCTTTTGGTCCACTTTTTCACTTAGAGTAACTGTTGATTTAAGCTCAGGAGTTGTTCTCAGTCCCTGGTTTTCTTTCTCTGTTTGACAGACTTTCACAGGCAAGCCGCAGGGACCCATCCCTCAGACTGCAGACCACATTGTGCCGGTAAGACATTGATTCATGTTCCACTCTGCATTGTTGTTACTTTGACTTTGTCTTTTTAAGTGCTGGGTTATTGTTCGTTTAAAAAAAAAAAGAGGAGAAAAATACCCAGCTAATGCTTTCTTTTACTCTAACTGGGTTTGAAGCAAAACAATGATGCCTGATATTGATATATTTTTTTAAGGAAATGAAGAGAAAAATTTATTTACTTAAAAAAGTGTTTGACTATCCCCTCAAAAGATGGTGTTTGTTAGAGTTTCCAATTTGATTGTGGGTGTTGCAACAGGAAATGGTCTCCAGGGTACAAATTACAGATTGTTTAATGGTAAGTTGTTGATGTGGTGTGGGCTCATATCCTGTCCACCTAACTGTGAGGTGGCCGACTTCAGGAAAATGCTCCTAATTCATACACACATGTTTCCATTCAGCCAGTACGGTTTTAACTAAATCTTCCAGGGTAATTCATAGGTATGCAAGCAGTTTCGATATATAAAGCCAGCAAATTTACAAAGAGTAAGTAGAAAAAAAGAAGTGCAAACTGTTCCCGCTCCTTTAGAATACGTTCCTTAAAGTGAATTCTATGCAAGTTTATGACATTCATGCACATGTGTATGCATGGACAGATAAGTTCATGCTTCTTTATTTTGGGGGGGTAATATTGTATGAGATCAAAATTCATCTTTTATCAGCATTCGTGTTATTCATACCAAGAAATCTGATTTGAGGTTGATTTGTGTGGTGCTTTTGCAGTCTTAAGAAAAACAATTGAAAAAATTGTCTGTGTAGTTAGAGCTAAAGGTCCAGCTTTTAAAATTATTATTTTTCCTTTTTTTCTGAGAATTTGTATCTTGTAACATCAAAACAAGAGGTACTCTGCTGCTACCTCTTGCTGCTCCTTTGCTCTCTACCTAACAGGCTTCTCCTGTCTACCGCTGTCCTCCTTTGATCTCTCTCTGTTAGCCTCCAGAGCTAGCCCTGGCCAGCCACTGCCTCTCCTTCACTCTGGTACTCTCTCTACCTGGTGGTTTCTTGGACAGCTGTAGGTCCTTAGGTCCATAGGGGACCATGTCTGGCTGCCTTGTCCCAGTGTGGGTGCTCTCTCTTCCAGGGTTCTTGTTTTGATTTCCCACTTCTCTTGTCTGAGATCTAGAACATCTCACCTTTTATTAAGCTCAGTGGAAAGCTGCCGTGATCCAGGTGTGAGGCCTGCACTCCCTAAAACTGGGAGCATCTCTGGAGGATCTGCTGGACCCAGAGATGCCTGCGGCGTTGTTCGGCTTTTCAAAGTAAATAAAGCACCACAGCTAGCTCTGTAATCCCAGTTGTGCTTTAAGGTGCAACCAAAAACCAGCAGATTCGTTGACGTGGTTGAGTCTTTCGCTAACCGTATAGATTTGCCTGCCATGCAAATTGCAAATTGCAAAGTGTCAGGCAAGCAAAAGCTTACAAAACTGACCTTTTTTTCTTACGTTTCAGTTTCAGTGTGATATCACCGTTTAAAAAGCTAACATGGTTGTTTATGTTGGGTGTGTCATATAAATAAGGTGTGGACTGACTTACAATTGGATCAGAATCCCAACTTTTACAATTCTAATTCTAGTCAGTTCTAGACATGTAATTTAAGGCAAATGCTAACAGCCTGTGGTTGTCATGTATTGTTTATTGGTGTGACACATAATCCAATAGTTATTATGCTTTGACCCAAATCTAGGGTAAAAAAAGAAACTCCATCACTTCCAACCTGGAAAAGGGCTATTTTACAGAAGCTTTTGCCAAAAAAACCAAAGACACCAATTTTACAACCTACCTCTGTCCAAGAAAGCCTTTCCCATCAAGATGAATGGACTTAATGCAATGAGCAAGTGAGGGTACGTTTTTTTCAGAATAAATCATCTAAGGCCTTTTAACACATAAAATAGGACCTGAGCAATGGTATGAGCTGCTCACCTACAGTAAGATAGAATGCAACTGATATAGGTGTTCTTAGACAGCAATGGAAGTCTTTTTGTTTAAGATAGTCCATGATTAATAAGCACATTGAGGTTAAGGCTGATACACTGAAATCAACCTGGTCATTTGTAATCCTGGGTCATACTGATTACTACCAAGCACTGTGAGAGCATCATGCAGTAATTATCTTATCTGCTTTAGGTTCTCTCTACACAAAAACCCCTTGGTTTAAAGAGGTTAGATTCAGACTCAGCATGTTGAGCTGCTTAGAGGAGGTAGTGGACTGTATGTAAGACAGTCACCGCTGGCAACAATTCTGAGTTTATTTCTGAACTTTGATACATTAACTTTAGTGCTGTAGCTAATGATATGCTTTGTAATCCAATATTCCAACCATTATTCTGATTATTTATCAAGTAAAAAAGGCCAATTTTGCAGATATTTAATTTAATCACTTGAACTTATTTTATTAATACTTATGAGGGGAAAAAGCAAGGAAACTAATAATTCCCTGACAGCTTCTCTTTAGTATATACTTTGATAGTTCTAGCTAAGGAAGCATCAGCATCTTAAGATGTTCTAATGTTATAATGTCAATGGTTCAAAATTTGAACTGGACTTGGCACAGGTACAGTTTCAGCTTTCTCTGAATTGAAATAAAGGTATCAAACAGAGGAGAGCTCAAGAGGATGAATGGTTTAGGAGACCACATAAGCAATAGGAGATTGGAGATTCGACACAGCAGTGTACTTTTTAGGAAGAAAAAATAGATGTGACTGGATTTAACTGAAGTTTTTAATAAAGCTTCCATTAAAAAAAGACAAAAAATAAAAAACATAATGGTTGATGAGTCAGTGTATGTTTGGTTTTGTTTTTTGTTTAAAAACAATTATAAAAAACCCCAAAACATTTAAATTTTAGTGTTTTGTTCATTGTACCAAAACAAGAAAATGGATAACAAACCGTTGTCTCTTTCATATTTTTTTTGCACTTAATGAAAATGGAAAAGGTATTTTTAAGGAGAAGAATTCATTGCTGTATTTTTGTTGAGGGATCATGCTTTACAGCAGTGATTCCTAACCAGGGTTACTTGTACACCTAGTGGTCTGCGAGTGCAGTGCAAGGGGTACATGAAAATATTTTATTTCTCTTGTAATAAAATAGAATAGGGCTGGGATGTGTTCTGCTTTGTGAGGATCAAACTGAAACATAAAACAAGCTTTTATCAACCAAAAGGAAGCTATTCTTATATGCTTTAGTGCACTTTCAGCTTTGACACACATCAAAACCAAGCAGAGGAACAGACTGGATGTAAAGAACAGCCTGGTATCAGCTGGTTTTTCACACCTGAGCTCATCAAAGCAAACTCAGCTGTCATGAATGATGAAAAAAAGTAAAATGAATGAAATCAGTCTGACTATAATTTTTGTTCAGTGTTTTGTTCTTATTTCCTCAAGTTTAAATGTGATTACAGGGGAGTTACTCAGAGGAGCTCCAGTTTTATAAAGGCTGATTTATAAAGGTTGATTTAATTGTATTCATTTCGATTCCTTACTAACTTCCAGGCAACATTTTTATGTTGTTTCTTGTTTGAGTTGGAAGTAATAAAATGGCAAAGAATAAAATGCTGAAGATCAAAAGATTAAGTAAAATACTTTTTATTTTGGGCTGTACGGTGGCGCAGTGGTTAGCACTGTTGCAGCAAGAGGGTGGGGTCTTTCTGCATGGAGTTTGCGTGTTTTCCCCGTGCATGCGTGGGTTCTCTCCGGGTACTCCAGCTTCCTCCCACAGTCCAAAAACATGACTGTGAGGTTAATTGGCATCTGTCAAATGTCCCTAGGTGTGAGTGTGTGCATGCATGGTTGTACGTCTTTGTGTGTCTATCTGTTGCTGGGTCCTGTCCTGGGTGTACCCCGCCTTACGCCCACAACCTGCCAGAGATAGGCATCGGCCCAACCGCGACCCTGACGGATGAAGCGGGAGAAGATGGATGGAAGAATGAACTTTTTATTTTAAAATCAGCATTGCACATTCCACTTTTGGACAGTCGTCAATACTGTTGACTGCGGGGGTTACTCCTGGTAAGACAAAATGCCCGAAGGGGTACAAAAGTCAAACAAGGTTGGGAACCACTGCTTTACAGTATATAATAACAAGTGAAATGCCACATAGAAAGTAAAGCTTTCAGTACCAGCTTTAGTATCCTTTAGTCATATTGATGAATAGAAATCTCATGTCATCTTACTATAAGTGACAACCTTTATATTGTACACGTATTGCCTGCCAATTACATTGAGAAAGACGTGCATTAAAACTTCTAAACGTATTCAAGAAAATGACTAAAAGATATGAAACATGTGAAATTGGCCTTTATATTTCTGATGCATAGAAGGGTGGCCAATTGTTTCTTAAAGTTATTACTTTCTTCTACACTGAAGGCTCTATGCTTTGTTGTCGTCAATTTCTTTGAACTGCTTCAAGTGTACGTTGAAATATACATATTTAACACTCCCTGGAAAAGTACCGAAGCTAAACTCTTTAAGACATTTTCATCCACATTACATTGAATGTCTTTATTGCAAAGTATTGACCTTATTCTTGACAAAACCCTGTAGATCTTTCATCCCTGTGGTGGTGACATCAGGCCACTCCATTAGCTCAGAGTAATAAAGAAGGTAGTCCACAGAGACTAGTTACTCTGAACACAGCTTTTCTGAAGGGAGAAAGGGAAATTAATAGTCCAAAGTTGCCTCGATAAATCCTTGTGCAAGGAGTTCAATTCTTTACCTCGGGGAAGCTTTTTTGTCATGCTTATTGACTTAGCTTTTTTATATTCTGTTCACCATTTTTCCTCTTTAGAGTCCAACAAGGATAAAATTAATGGTCTAGGTTTACTTTTCTCTTGAATAATTTCATTCTGCTTTTAAAATCTGCTGCTTTCACCTTATTTGAAAAAAGAACAGCAACATTTCTGACCTTCTGTTGCCATTTTGGTTTTGATTTCAGATGATATAGAAAGTCAACTAGTCCTTTAATAAAATATTTTATAAGTACATGTTCACAAAAATGTGTCTTAAACATTTGTAAACAATGAAGCTATGCTCTGCAGGCTTAAAGGGTAAAACAAAGAATTGATAATGTTGATTAAATATTGATCTACTCCTGGATGGTTGAAGGCTGACATTTAGGTGTTATTTAAAGTGACCAGAAAATATAGAATAAGTGACATTTTGAACATTTTTATAATTTAGAGACTCTGGTTTCACTCAACAGGCAATGAGTTATCCAGTTATTTTCAAATAATACAGCAGAAATCAACCCATAATTGGTACAGACTGAAAGTCAATTTCTCAAAGCAGTTTCACTGAAAACCCTTACATTTTTTAAACCTGCAATCAGGGAAACTCTTGAGTTTTCTGTTTCACAAAAATGAGTTTACTCAACGTCTGTTTTTTTTTACCCTGACTTATTTAACAGATATTTAACAGAACTTGATAGAGTGAATAAACATTGATGTGTGTGATAACAGCATTATAGAAAAAAACTGCACACCAAACAGCATCAGTCCCATAGATCGGCTGTGGGCTGTGGCTTCTCTACGTTCTATTAGGTTTTCTGTTGCCAATAATATGCAACTTTTCACTGATAACAGCTGCTCTAAAACTATAATTTTTTTATACTATTTAACTGCTTTATAGTTTTTATTTATTTTATTAAAAATGTACCTATGTAAAAAACAACTTTGCTTTAAAGCTTTATTTTGAATAAATTCTACATTTCAGTCACATGGATTTTAGATGGTGATTACAACTATTCAGTTGACAGGATATGAGACTATTTGTATAACATAAGTGGCAGATCTTTTTTTTGCAATACGTGAAGAACTACTGAAAATATTTTAAGATTATTCATAAATAAATTAATTAATTCCACAGAAAAAATTGTATTACCTTATTAGGATCAGGATTCATTTGGTGAGAGCAACCTATTGAGCCTAATAGTAGGTAGGAGGCGCAATCTGAAGCTATTCTATGGGACTGATAGCTGCTAATAACGGTCATTTATTGGGATGATAACACCCAAAGCAGCTCAAAACAGCCACTTATTATTTACAGTGTAATGTAAACTGAAATCAAAATGAGGTGGAACTCCAGGTGATGATGCACAGGTCCAACTTGTTTGAACAAAATTTTTACACTTTAACCTACTGACAGCTGAGTGCACCTAAATTGATACGTTGATCCACTACAGTTCAAGTGAAAAAACTAGTTTTCCATGTAATGTTATTGTGAGTACAACAGGCCATTTTGATATTTATTACTTTAACTGAATATGCATGTCTGATATCTGAAAGAAAAAAGAAATTCCTTGTCAGAATGTCCATTTCAAACCAAATGACATTTTTCATATCTAGAATAAACATTCTGGATGTCTACAAATTGATTTTATATCTTCATATTCCTATTCTTACTGGTCATCATTTGTATTATTTCGATTGAAGAAATGTATTTCATAAATACATATTCAGTCAAGCTGATAAATGTCAAAACAGCCACTTCAAATGTGGAAACATTTTTAGGTATATAAAAAACGTAATTTTTTCTAGTACAATTTTTTTTTTTTTTTTTTTTTTTACTTTCTAAAATTCAACTTTTTTTAACTTAAAAAATCTTTTATTACACTTCTGAATAGAAATGTATTTTGACCAGGAAGAATCCCATTTTAGTGATGTGCAAATGTAACAAGAGAGAGGAGAGAAGTTTTAATAAATGTCTAAACCGCCTGCCATAGAGGACTACAAATATACCTACTGACTCTTCTCCTACACTACCTTCCTCACCTCTCTAGTGATGTTTTTCTGTCTTTTAAATGCATTTTACATTTTCATTATTTCTGTATTAAAATCTCTAGTTCCAGTGGTGTGCAATAAGCACTTCCTGTTGCCTGTCGTCATGGTGACTCATCCAATTGATGCCTCACTAATAATGGCTTTTCATACTTATTACGAACGTGCTCAACTCTGAGTAGATTTACCCAGAGTTGACTAAACTAACTCACACTAGCTGTTGTCAAATCAGTTTCCAGCTAGATCAATTCAGAGTTCAGGATTTGAGTCTTGAGTTTGCTTTGAGAAACGGACCCTAGCAGGCTAACTTTGTTAATAATCTAAACAAAAGATTTTCTGTTCTTTATCATCAGCAATACTAGGTGAATTAAAGGCTATTGTATGACAGCAAGAGTACTCTGCCTTTATGCATCCTGCAAAGTAATGGGATGGTTTGGAACATTCTCAATAATCTCAAAAATTATTATTTTTACATGTTCAAATTTTTAAGTTTGATAAGAGTAGGTATATACTTTTAAATTATGTATAGCTTTGGCTATATTCATCAGCCTGAATTTTGCAGCTTTTGGGATGTGGCCAAAACTTCTAATGTGGTTTTAAAAACTGCCCTTTATACCGATTTCAATCTTTAAATACAAACTTTGGCACAATTTACAAGCTCAAACACACTCAGCTTTTCTGGTATCACAAGTAAAGCAGAAAACAAAACAAACCAGTTCATTTTTTTTTACACTAAAAGATCTTGGTTGCACCATAAATGTCAACATTATTGCTGCTTAACACTAGATGGAGCCACTTGCACTGCATGTGCCACAATAGTTGGTTAAACAAAAGGCCTTGTCCACTTATTCTTGCATTCTGAAAGTATTTGCATGAATGTCTCACTCCAGCTACTCTCTCAAACAGCCGGTGTTGCAAAAACACCCAAGAATTTTCCAAGCAAACAGAATCTTAACAATCCCTTCTGCAAAACTGAATCACTTATCGTTCTAATAAATGTTCAGTTGACCATAAACTGGGTATTGCAAATAAGTCACTGTATTTAATTGGATTTTGTTTAGAATTTGTACCTGGAAGGGAAGCAGTAATAGAAAAAAATCTGTGTTTCTTTTTCAGGAAGCACTTTAAAGTTTTACATTCTTGTAGCAGCTACCTGTCATTTGTTTGTGTTTTTTTAGACATCCTCCAGCTTTGATTTAACAGAGTAGAAAGATTGATTTAAAACTGAAATGTTTCAGACATGGCCTCTTAGAGCAATCTGGGTGAGAGGAGGGGTGAGGAGGAGGCAGGATGAAGAATGGGCAGGTTGTAGGTGAGGGTAAAGGACAATGTTTTTTTACAGGTCCTGTTATGTTTCTGTTCACATCAAGTGTTTTTGCTTCACTGCTTATCACTGTGTGACTGTCTGGCTGTGTCTGCATACAACAACACAACAACCAGATTTTAGTAGGGTCAGCAAGTGTAACAGGAGTGTGGCCTCTGAAAAGAAATCTATAACAGGAGGTGAGGAAGTTTGACATGTTTCACAGAAAGGCCAGATTTGTTGCATCTGAATCAAAATCTTGTTTTTTTTCTTTTTAGATCCAGTCGTCTGTAAAGGTTTTCTATCCCCGCATTTACTATTGTTATAACCTCAAGGTTGAATATATTCTATTAGCATTTTAAGCAACAGATCAACACAAAGAGAAGCAGACAATTCTGGTGAATTAAAAGCCTAGATAATGCAGCCTGTACTGTCTGCCTTACTCTTGATCCCTCTGTAGGAAAGCTAAGATGTGGAAGAAGGGGAATCCTTTGGCTTGCATCCAAAGCAATTGTATGGAAAACCCCCCCCAAAAAAAGAAAGCAATGCTCATCAAACCAAACACACGACCCACACAGGGAAGCTTGGTGGTGGTGGTATAAAGCTGTGGGGAGAGTGTTTTTCAGCAAAGACAAGGAAGCTGCTGATGGGAAGATCCTTGCTGTAAACCTGCTAAAAGCTGCAGACAACCTTAGACTGAGGGAAAGGTTCATTTTCCAGCAGAACAACAACACTGAGCTTCAAGCCAGATTAATAATGGGTAATTTAGCATAATTTTAAATGTTTTAGAACATCAACAACTTTAATAATTTTACAAACTTTGTCTTTAGTCACTTTAGTCACCTTTTGTTTGTTTTGAAAAATCTTCATCTGCTCTATTAAGTTTGTTTGTGAATCTAATCTGCTGATATACCACATGCGTCATATGACTCCCAATTCTGCTGCAGGCCTAATACGTTGGACTAAACACTAATGAGCAGCTATTAATCTTCCGTCTTCACTCCCGCTGATATTAGTCTTATCGATTAACTGGTTATTTTTCTTCTCTCCTGTAAGAGAATGGCCTAGCCTCTAAAACATGCTGCACAGCTTCAACTCTAACAGGAAAGAGTGTTAGTGGGACTAATACCATTTGAGGGAAGATGGATGTCCTAAACGTCAAATTATACAAGTTCAAATTACAGGAAAGATAATCCAGTGCACCGAAGACAGATGAACTGAGCCTATATTATCTCTGGGTGTATGATAATAACTACATGACATGAAATGAGAAAAAATAAATTGAAGATGATTTTGAATAAGTTTATTATTTTGTTGGACCTGCAGATTTTCTCCTGAGCTGAGTCCCGCTGAAGAACCTGTGATGCAAAATAAAGCTGTTTTACTAAAAACTGTTAATGGTGATGATAAAGCCGTGGAGTTGGGTCTAAGAAGGAGTCTTTTTTCATGTCTTGATTTCATTTGAAAGGTTTTCACTATAGATTCAAGTTTAAACTTCTGCAAGACTTGAACATTACTTAGAAATTCAAGTGGTTTAAAAATTGAAATAATCTCTCCCTGTTGGCCACCTGTGGTGGTTTAACATTTAGCTCTGGTCTCTTGTGAGGCTCTGGAAAGCATTTGGAAGCCTCACACTCCCAGGTGAGGGCTATTTGAGTTGTTTTTGCAGAGATCTTAATGGTGCCTGTTGGCATTTCTCTCCAGTTCTTTCCGCCTGCCCTTTGCATTCTGTCTGTCACGGGCACATCAGGAAAAAAAGGTTACAGTGAATCTACTTATTACAAATGTTTATTAAAAAGTCAGTTAGGCCTATTTGACTAAAAACAAACAATATATTTACTAAAACTCCAGAAATGTATAAATAGTAGAAAGTAAGTCAATTCGGTCAGAATACCTTTTGATCTGTTGCTTTTGATTTTGTTTATTTGTTTCTGAGTTGCTTAGAAAATAGGAAGAAACATAAAAAAATGTATGTGAGAAACAAACTAGAATATGTATTTAATGTTAGATTCTTCAAAGCTTTTTCAGGTTGTTGTCTGAAATGGGTTTTAGGTAACTTGCCTCCCTTGAAAGCAAGTTAGCTTAGTTTTTCTAAAGCTTGGTTTTCTAAAATGTATTTTATTTTTATTGGGCTGGAAGCCATCAGAATAAATACAATAAAAAATATAAAGAACAATTCCAAGATATACCTGAACAGTAAAATTTAGGTTTGTCAGTGCTAAAAGGCAAATGAGAGTAAACAGGTTCCCGTGTCACTAAAAACAGGTTTAAAAAATAATACAAGTATTATTATGTAAGACTTATGGAAAAAACAAACAAAAACCTATGATCTAAAAAGCAAAAAACAAAAAAAAAGATTGGAGGTAAAGAAAAAATAAGGAATACTGCACCATCGACAAAATGTCATACCCATGTAAAAATTAAATGTGTAACACGATTAAATGACTGGAAACCAAAAAAAATCAGACCTGACTGTGCATGAGTAAAAAAACAAGCAATAATTTAAAGAAAACACAGCGGTAGAGAGAGTGAAAATAAAAGCATGAATATAGAAACTCCTATTAAGCAAGAAAAAATGTAATTGTGCAGAGAAGTTTTGACTTACTGGAAAACAACCTGATTTGAATGATGTTTTATCCTTAGTATGGCGAGAGCCACTGAGCTAAAGAGAAAAACTACAACCATCAAACTCTATGATGAACCTTCGTCTTGTGATGTCAGCTAAACGGTAAAGGAAAGACCTCTTTTAGGAAAAAGGATAAAGTTAGGTGCATAGACCAGGATAAGTATTAATTGAACGTAAGATGAGTGTAAAGATGTCCTTTTGAATGAGACCATATTTGTTTGACTTATGGTTCTAGATTACATGTCTTTTTTTCTTCTCTAGAAATTGTGGAAGATTTTCCACAAGCAGGGTTTCCAATGTCAAGCAGAGAGGAGGAAGTTTAATAGTATGGAGATCCCCTCTAATAACACATTCTACTGGATAGCTCTTATCCCTTGGTTCTACTGAATGTGAACGCAATGTGTAAGCACCACGTCTTTGGGGCACCACTAGTTAATCAGAGCAGTTCCCTGCACTTGGGATGTGTTCCTGAAGCGCCCTAGATGTACCAGTTCTCAATGCTTCTCTAAAAAAGGCAGCTCTTCTATTTTTGTCACCTGGGCGTCAACTCAAGGTCAGTACAGACCAGAGCGGATCGTTCAAACAGGAAATCAGTTGATAAAAAGCAAAGTGGATCCGATAAAAAGCAAAGTGGATCTGGTCGAGTTCAAAAGTAATAGCCTACATGTGCAGACTTTGGACTGCATTTTTGAGGCTTTTACATAATAGCAAATTCTGTTTATGCAATTAATTGAGCTATAGATATAAGCATTGAATTAAAAAAATATGGAAAAAAAACTAATGTTTGAACTTCCTTTCCCATGATAGGTTCAAAGAAAACAAGGTAAGGTGAGTTTCTAATTGTGAAATAACCACTTTACTGGTAAATTGTTCTGTTTAAAGCTTAGAAATACACTACTATAGTGTGATTACACAACCTTGGAGTGATCGGAGTCCAACCTCACAGAGTGGCTATGAGAACACTCTTGGTGGAATAGGGTGCATAGCTGAAAGTGTGGTACAGCTGCACAGCAGTACTTGCACACAGATTTCCTATCCTGTGAGACTATTATTTCTTTTTCAACCTGGCAAAGACCCCAACTCACCTTCAGGATATGCAATGTTTTATTTTAGCTAGAAAGAGATGTCCTGGTCTCCACCATCACCTGAACTTTAACCAAGTATATTTTTTAATGAATTGAATTGAGATTGAAGGTATATCACCTTCGGTAACTCTTTCCAAAGTTTAGAAAATTGTTCCAGATAATTAATACATGTGCCATTTAGGAGAGGAAATATTTATAAAGCTGTCATCAAAGCAAACAGTGGTTAACATTAAAGAATCAAAGAAATGCTGAATAATTGGCCACTTTAAATTATGGACAAACAAATTTATGGACAAACCTTGATGTATACATTTTGTCCTCGTCTGAAGAAATGGTGGAATTATTTTCCACTCAACAAACCTACTAAGTATACCTAGTCAAGTATACCTACCTGTATACTTGACTGCAGCATACCTGCCATAACCCTGCTAAAGCTAACCAGGTATAGATAATGGATGCTCTTTTCAAAGACCTGTATGCTTTTCTAAGGCTCTTGTAAGGTGAAATGCTAATATATGGAATGAGAAAACATTATTTGGTGTTTGGATTACTAACTCCCCTAAAAAAAATATCCACTCTTCTAGACCTCATACAGTTTTCTTAGATTTTATTTATGTGTACATATTTCAATTTTTGAAATAGACAAATATAACTTTGTCTACATCAGCGATGGTTGTTGACAAACAATAAAAGACTAATATGGAAGGACTCATCAACACTGACTTGGAGAGTGTGCATCTTGTGAATTCTGATTTGTGCTGCATGAGAGACCAGTTCCCTCATGCTCCTTCTGATTAGTACTGCACCCGATTGTCTCACATCCACTGAGTGCATATGTGCCTAAGTGACATCCCATTCTTAACCCATATGGTTTAAAATGATGTTGGTCCAGCCAATGGAGCCATAACAGCTTAATCCTACGGACGTTTTCATTTTGTCTTTCCTTATTAAGCCCATTCATTTTTCTTCCTTTTTTTTCCATGTTGGAAAGCGATGTCCATATCTCCGTTTAATAACCATCTGTTTTACATTTCTCTGATCCACCCATAGTCGCTCTAAGGTGGCTGCAGATTGGCGCAGCACTGGTGTGTATAAAGAAACCTAAAACACTTGATGAATATAGCGGTTTGATTAGACCGACCAACCGTTTTGGAAATCTCAAAGCCTTGTCGGTTCACTTCTGTTTTCAAAACTGGTTCTTTGTCTGCTGGCAGTGTGCATGTGTTAACCTAGCTGCCTGCAAGCATACATGGTGAGTCAGTGACAAAGTCTGTGGCTTTACATTTTCCCAGTACTTTTCTCACATAGGAGTACAAATTATTTCCATGGCCATTATGCTCTCTATAAGTCAATGTATTTACCTGATTTCAGGGCAATTTTTCAAACTTTCAGCATAACCACTTTTTTTGCTAAAAGGTGCTGCAGATAACCCTGTGGTGAGAACCCAAATGTCAGTCAAAGTTATGAATTTCAACATAACGGCAACACATCTGAACGTAGTGCCAAACTACACTGAAATACGCTGTTGGGAATTGTACAAATGTTTGTAGTAACAGTTTGCATGCTTAGGTGCTTCTTTTTACTCTTTTTGCCGTGAAAGGGGTAGGAACTTTGATTTCAGTCATTTTTTGATGGGTGATTGAATAGTTTTAGCAATAAAGCATAGATTGTGAAATCGAAAATGTAACTTAAATTCATATCCGGATAACAGAAATAGAATGTCTTTTGACTTCTAGTTGTGTTGAAATTTCTTTAGTATTATTTTGGACTGCAGTTTGTACAAACAGTCTACCATCATGAAACGCCAACTATTGGTCACACTTGAGTTCCTCAGCTGAATAGATTAGTTCTGTTAGTTTTGTGGTAACTACAGCACAACAAAACCAACAGTTTTCAAATACAAATTTTCTTAGAGAATCTTAGGGGAGAGATTCAGAGATGACGAAAGCCAGGATAAGAAAGAAGTTAGGACAACAGAAGAGAGAGAAAGGTGTTCAGCTACTGTAATTGGAAAGCTTGGAAACTACAGGATCCATGAGTTGAAACAAGCTGTTCCCAGCAACCATTTATCCACATTACCTGTGAGCTACTAGACGAGTGCTACTGACTAAAAATCTATTTTCTCATGAAATTACATTGAGAACAAATTACCTCTTATTTGTGGCCTGCTGTCATCAGTCAGCCCCATGTTCACTGACACCACTAGAGGTCAGTGTGACCCTTATAAGCACCTAGGAGGAAGTGAAGATGTCATGCACTGCTTAGATAGGTAGGAGAGGAGTTTGCCGCATGCTTTATGGTCATGTCTGCAGAACTCCCTGCTGCAAAGCTTTGGTTGTTTTCTTCTTCAAACAGAATCTTTGTGTATAGTTTCTTTTGTCTTGTTTCTTTTTTTCGTTCACATTGTCCTGGTTTAGCATTGCAATTTGCATAAGCTGGCCTCAGATATATCTGCTTACTTCTGCTTATTGCTCAGTCAGAGTAAGCCTGCAGTTCAAAAGGAATGGCAAATGACTCCATTGCCCTCATTGACGTATGTCAGTCTATTTCAGGCTCGGCAACTAACACTGTCATACATGGCCAAGTAAGAGCTGATGATGTACGTGCTGGATCGACCCTGCAACGTCAGCCTGCCACTTGGTTTGGTCAGAGATTGCTTTTAAACAGAAGCAGAGCACTTTATACTCATCCCCATGAACCATCACCAGAGTATATATCGCAGCCCCATGCCAAGCTGCTGACAGCACTCTCGAGGAGATGTACTAGGATATCAAACATGTGATGTGACCTGATGCAGCAGCAGTAGCATTCCCCCTCCCCCAACACCCCCTCCTTCATCTGTCTACCCGTAACAGGAGGCATCTTTCAGCCCCATCTCCCAATTGATCACAACTGGCAACGCATGTCTCAGCTATCAGTCTCAGACCCTGCTGACTCCTTCTCTGAGGATGACAGGAGCCGCAGTTGGAGTGGAACAAGTTGGTAGGGCAGGAGAAGGAAGAGTCGAGCCATAGAAGGGATGAGGAATATTGCAGATAAAGAGACATTGCAAGTGCAAGAGAGGGCAGGTGGGTGGAGACGGATGGCATTAAGGGGGCTAAATGCTGGAGGGACAGGAAGGGCACAGCCAGCCGCAAAGGCTTGTGGTCAGTTTTCACATGACTCAGTGTATGCTCGGACGCTGGAGAGTAATAGAATCCCAACGTGATGTGCTGGGATGCTTGGGAGGGGGTTAATTTTAGCTGCAGCCTTAGGCAGGCAAGCGGCTCTGATGTGCTCAGAGGGCTTCAGCTTCTACTACTGCTTAAGCCCTTTCAACCCTTCTGCACTGGTCACGCAGGTTACAATATAACTTACCTTTCTCTCATTCCTTAGCACACATAATGGCCATATGGTGGGATGTCTCATATTGCCATGTGATGGTGGTTGGGGGAAGGGTGGGTGAGGAGTGCTTTATTTCTAGGCACTGTTAGGGAAGCATCTGTTGGCTTATGCAGATATTGAATTTCAAAAGCAATCATGCATGTTGTAAACTGATGTTCTATGTTAGAAAATGATTTCATATGATTGATGTACAGATGTTTGTTCTGATGTTTCTCATTCAGCCAGTTTAACTTCAATCAATCTAACTTTTACCCATCATCCGTTCAGTGGAGAGTGGCTTTTCTCAATGTCAGTAGCTTCGTCCTTAAACGAACCCCACATGTCTGCGCTTCTCTAGGCCCCTTTCTGTCTCCTTAGTAAGACCTCTTTAATCTGTTTCAGTTAAACATCAAAAACGCAGCATTGCGAGTTTGGAGTTTGCATTTATGCTGGCATGCAAACATTAAGACCCTATACAAAGGTGACACTTTTTTAATCCCTGGATTTATGTTTTAAGTAGTGTCGTATGCCGCTTCTAAATTTAAATAAAAAGTGTCTAATTAAAGTCTGGCAATGCCTATTGTCATTACTACTCAAGCCACAGGTTGTATCCAGCTGAGGGATTTAAGTTATTGTATTTGGAACACTTGTTCACTCCTCCGGCAACAGAGTTCTGTCTGATACTCTGCAGGATTCCCAGGCTTACTTGCAAGTACTGGCTGTTAAGGTTTAACTATAGATTTTTTTAGTGATGTGTGGGTTTAGGCACTATGTGGGTCTTCAGTTTGGTTGTCTATCCATTGTAAGTTTGTAATCTTTGTAAACTAATGGATTTATCATTTTCTTAGATTGTGTTTTATTTAGAATGCTTAATATTTGCCTGCTTATTTACAAACAACTGATTAAATGCAATTTTGCCTCTGGTCCGCAAAATGTTCCACAAGTTGTTGTAAAATATTCCAAAATAATAATTCTGGATAGTTAAGAATCTTAAAATAATTTCCATGTGATAAAAAATAAGAATGGTAATGCAAAATTTATGAATATAGGGATCAAGAATGGGTTTGTCTGGTTAAGAGATGTTGAATTTATTCACACACATTTTAAAGACGTGTTTATCCAATGTTTTGTTTTATTTTGATCTAATTATGTTAAAATTTACATTAGGATTTCATTGCAAGACACAATTAACATTTTGTCCTGAGGATACCATTTTATCCTCAGGATAAAATGTTAAATGGTAAACATCACTTTCACCTCTCTGAACTCTAGATCTATTAATTAGAAAAGTGAATTGTTGAATTTATACAAGGATATTAATAAAATGTCAAATCATGCAACTTGTGTAAACAACCCTAAAAAGCCTGACATTTTGCTGATGAAAGCTAAGGATGGGTCTGCCAAGAGTTTGAAGAGAAGTTTTTATAATGTAAAGGTGAAATGCATCCCATTGATATGACTCTTTATTTTTTTAAATACTTAACAATACATTTTATTAAAAAATGTTTTATATTTACCAAAGTGAAATTAAAGGCTGTGGTAGCTCTTTAGAGGTTTCTTTAACAAGTTGTTGTCAATGTTAATGGTTCTAGGCAGGAAGGGTAGTGATATGTCTTCCAGTTTGGAGAAGCCACTGATTGAATATTCTCTGAGTCTGTTGTTGTAGGCAATCTGATGATTCAATTCAATTCAATTATAATTTATTGATACCCGAAGAAAAATTCAGTTTAGGTGCACAGGCTTTTCCATAAAGTTCGTAATTTTTTTTTTGATAATCTTTCTTATAAACCGCAGTTACAGCTGGTCTTTTGGGATATACAGTGGGGAAAATAAGTATTTAGTCAGTCACCAATTGTGCAAGTTCTCCCACTTAAAAAGATGAGAGAGG
>JAUZNJ010001703.1:0-18718 GCA_034780135.1 Jordanella pulchra | reverse complement strand
TGGATGGATGGATGGATGGATGGATGGATGGATGGATGGATGGATGGATGGATGGATGGATGGATGGATGGATTAGACAGATTAAACACTAAAACGTGAATTTAACTGGAAGTAAAATCTAAAATTACTCAAAACAACTGATTTTATTTCAATGTAAACAAAATGCATAGAACGGTTAACAGTACTGGGTTGCATGAGAAATATTCTGGGTCTAATAAATGTATCAATACAACACCACCAAGACCCCAAGCTCAGAAAATTTTCTTTATCTAAGACAAACTCCTCTTCAAAGCTTTTTTGACATTGTTCAAATTCACCCGCTCTACACACTGAGTGTGGATGTTCTTATATTTCCTCTCTTGATCCCAGTTGTCCCACTCTGTTCTCTGCAAGCTTCTGCAGAGAGGAGGGTGTTTTGCTTGCGGCTGCTTAGTTATATGCTGTGCTCACTGTGCATCTCTGCAGTTGCATCAATCTCAATTGTCTGTGTTTTGCTGTCAATGTGTCTATACTGCTGGGGCAAAGTGAAATGATGGAGAAATTTACTTTGGTCTCTCCTCTTGGGCTTCCCATTTGCTGGGAAGCGACTGATAATGATGCTCAGAGCATTCCACTGGTTCATACACTGTCTTTAGAAGTGTTCCTACCTCTTAAAACTGCAAACAGCAGCATATTTTATTAGTACTTTATGCAATAAATAAATAAAAAGTAAACTAAAACAATGAATTGAAGGAGGCAGCATCATGCTATAGAGGTGTTTTTCTTTCTTCATGAGACATATCAGAGATGGTCTGAGTTCAAGTTTAAATGGATGGTGGTAAGTACAAGGTAATGCATGAAGAAAACCTGACTAAACAAGACGTGGGATGAGGACAGAGGTCCACTTTCTAGAAGGCCAACAAACCTAATCCTCACTTATTTCTATTTGAATGTTAGAGTCAAGTCAAATCAAGAACTAAATACACATTCAAAATCTTAAGCAAAACTTTAAAATTATTACTGTATGTCTGCAGCTAATTGTTTACTCCACATGTAGAAAGACCAGGAGTAAGATAAAAAGTTAAAGTTTATTTTCTTTAAAACAGATTAATGTTTGATGGAGTCTATGAAATCCTGAAGTCACCGGATCCAGAACGTCTCAGAACTGAGGATTGGAGAGAGGAGAGGTTAGAGATGAAGATTCAACTAAAACTGGAACAAGCTTACAGAGAGAGGAGAGATGCTTCTATGGGGGGAGCTGGTCATGGATAACTGAAGCTAGAAGCTGATGTGAGGTGGAGGGATTTCCAGAGGTTGCTGATGGAGGAAGCATTGAAGGACGGACAGGCTAGTTCAGTCTTAGAGGAGAGCAGTGGAGCGATTAGGTTTCCAGCTGGAGACTCTTAAACAAACAGAATATCACACTGAAGGACTCGATGAGACTTGGGAAACTAGGGGGAACTGATCCAATGTCACAAAACAAAAGGATACAAAAGATTATCTTCAAAGTTAAAATAACACAGAGAGCTTTCTCAGGAGGGCTCAGAGTACCATTAAAAGCAAACACTCAGGCACTGGAGAACCATCCGCCATTCTTCTTAAGCTGGAGAAGATGAGGTTGATTCGACACAGGTGTGCAGCAACCAATCTCCATCAGAATGCAACTTCTTGGCTCCCCCTGGTGGAGAAAAAACAAAACAGACTCCAGCATCCAACAGAAATCTATGTTGTAAGACAATCTCCATCCACTCTCAATGGACTTAAGCTATTTTCCAAAAGGAATAGGAAAATACGTCATCTCTAGATGGTCAAAACTAGTTGAGACATACACATTAAGACTTGCAGTTCTTACTGTAGCAAGAGATGGTTCTACAAATAATTGACTGAGACAAAAAAAGATCACACATTTTTGGATTTCCATTATTTACCACCTCTGTAATTATCTGACACAAATTACCACAGAACATTTTTAAGATTCACAGCTCTAGTGTGAAAAAGTGCAAAAAGGTTGAATAGGTAGGAACAGATTTTCATGAAACTACTGTATAATCGAGTCTTTAGTCTGACTAGTAATGTATATTTTCTTTTCATTTGGGGAACTAGAGACAATCTGTGTGTCTTTTTTTTATTCCAACAAGAGTACTTTGGCTCATTTTGACAATAATCAGCACAATGATACACAGACATATTTCCATGCATTATTCATTTCTGTCCGTCTGATTACCCGCTACCATTTGAAAACCATCAGCCTTAAATGTGTTTGGATTACAAGTAGTGAGGAGTGCAAAGGGGAAAATGGCTCTTATAGTGCCCATCCATCACCCACAAAGAGCCATTTGGAACAGCACAGGGAAGGAAGCAACCATTCACTGCCTTGCTGTTGGTACAGTTCATAAACAACAAGCCCCAGTTTGACATCGTGCCTATCCTGAGGGAGGATAAGAGTGGCCAATAAGTCATACAGAGCTCCAAAATCCACCAAAATAACTCTGTTGTGCCAAGGCTGTTTGTAACAGTTGGGTGGCGATGATTTATTTTAACATTTCCATTGATTACTGTCATTTTTGGAGTACTATTGTCGAGAAGAACTGAATAGAGGGGCTACTTTAGGCACAACATGCTGATCAATAATGCAGTCTCGATGTTCAGACGGTATTTTACACACCAAGGCCATGAGGAAGTCCGCCTCAGGTCTCCTCCTGCTGGATCAATACGCCAAACATACACACACACACACACACACCACTCACTCTAAACCTCAGGAGCAGTTAAATGTGCCTCATTTATATGAGTGAATCACCCCAGATTGAGTCGCCTTGTTCTACATACAGAGAGCAGTGAAAGGCCTCAGCTGCCTCTCGCCGGCACAAGAAATACTCTAATGTTTAAAAGAGCCCTAAAATATCTGCCAAGGTTGAGAATCAAGATAAAGTACTCGCTTGACTCTACAATTGATTTATAACCGACCTCACACAAAGAGCTTTTGAAAATACATGAGCCAGTGCCGCTGCATTTAAGGTTGATTTCATTTGGAGTCTGAAAAAAAGGCAAAGACATGATCCAGCAATATTCTTGGAACCTTACCCCCATGGAGTGATGGAGAAAGAAGCCAGAGGCCTTAAAAAGCGATGTTGTGCCATACCAGTACAACATTTATAAGGACAGGAGGCTTGACCTCTGCAGCTTATATTGACAGACATTACCGATTTTTCCTGCTGCAGGAATGAGTCTGCCAAACAGCTGAAAGCCTCCTGCTCCCAACCTCATTACACTCTTCAATACCGCAATTCATAGAACAACTTTTTACACAAACAGGTCATAAAGTCCGATAGGTGCAGCCTGCAAGGGTCAATCAATTCAACCCGACGCAGTCCTGCTCTAAAGTACAGATCTTAAAAATCAGGAACCAGAGGTGCTTCTGGGACTGGATCAATGCCTGACCGCCTGACTCCTGTAAAGGACCTTTTTAAGAGCATCAGTGATTGGTTTAATGTGGAAGAGTTGGTGATCACTCTCCCGCTTTAACATATGTAAGATAATAGGATGAAGTCATCTGAGATCTTTCTAAACATAGCAGTTCAATAGAGTTTGAATGATTTTGATCAAAATAAACAAGAAGATTAAGACAGATTTAATTTGAGGCTGACTTATGCGTCCAGTCAGTCATGTTCATAAACAACCAAACCCCTGACCTTTATTAAATACTTTAGCACAGAATATTGTTTGTGTCTGTAAAGATTGATGAACATGCAAAGTTTTCAAATTCAAAAACTCCAGTTATGTGTTTTTTTATTTTATTCTTCATTTATAGTCTTATTTCTAACTAAGCTTTTTGTTTTATTTTACTAGTTCAGCACGAATCCAGCATGTTTTAAGTCCCTCAGATTAAAAATCTGGAAAAAGATGTTTTGGTTAAACTGATTTAGGTATTTTCTATGGCTGTGGAGCTTGTGTGAAACTGTCTAGGAGTCCACGTCTTTAACAGCTAATCTGTCCTGTTACATGACAGTGAAAATTGTGTCCTGACTGCTTGAAGTTTTAATTGACCCCCCCCCCCATCTGATGGGTAACAATAGTAAATGCATTATAAAGAAAGGAACAAGGCAGATACTCCCACTTTGTGGGGGTTTCAAGTATTGCAATTAGACTTGAACTAGGTCCTAGAGTTCAAAGAAAAAGTGATAATAAAGCCGCATCCTCATTGTCACAAATCCCACCAACAAACAACATTTATACAAAACGGCCGTAATAACGCTGAGCCGTAAAATAATAATTTGAAGGTCCCATGTTGAAGAGCACCACTCTTTAAATAAAAAGTCATAAAAACTGGGGAAAGAGTCCCAAGGCATAAGCGCCTTCAGATATCAGTAGCCTTCCTTACATTTCTCTTTATCAACCTTTTTTCCATATTTTAGTTTTATGTTATTGTTTTTTTATTCACATCTATTTTAAACAATTTCTATGCATTGCGTACTTTGGGGTTGGATTGTTTTGTTGTTTTATTTTGTTGTTGTTTTTTATTATACTTTATTGATGCTCTAAGGGAAAGTCAGTAAGTTATGATGCTCTCTGGAAAAAGAGTGGTCTGAAACATCAGGCAATGGATGCCAGACCATTGCCTGATGGATGCAGTGAAGCCACTGATCAGTTGAAGCGAACTAGAAGAAGAAATGCCTTTATGAAGTTAGAAGAAGAACATTTAAACACTGTAGCTGATTTTACCAGTGAATAGGAACTTACAATAGACACTGTAAGTCCTTTATTTTGGCCTATAGGAGAAAAACCTGCCCCTGTGTTACCTAAAACAGGGCAGGGGTCCTGGAGCACACTCCACAGCTTCTGATTTTTCACAGGAACTCAGTCAGGTACAGTGCAAACAGCAGCTAATAGTAAATGCAACACATGCTATTGTTTTAACCTCATATCCCCTGCTGTAAACAGTTCTGCACTTAAATATCCTGTATAGCATGTTTATGTTCCTTAACTGAGCAGCACTGCTGTTAAATGCTTTTCACTTTATAACCATTTGCATTTAGCCTCTTATACCAGTCTGTTGTGCTGCACTTATAGGGCTAAAATAAAATTCACTATGGTGGTTAAATGGCAGGTTTCACGCTTGAAGCCATTAAGACTTATTCAATTTACTTCTAATTGGATTTTAAAGGCTTTCCTTAAATCAGGTAAACCTGTAAATGTTCAAATAAATCATGTCTCAATTATGTGTCCTTGTTCAGTTAAAATCTAATACAGGCTGTAAAATCCATAAAAATCTTGTAAAGCATGGCTCCAATACGTAGAATTAGCTTTTTTTGCAGTAAGCTGTCAACATCTTTCTTTACTTTTTTTTCATAATATGATTATACAAAGAGATGAACATTTCAGGTTACTATCTTATACAGGTTATTCCATTGAGATCCAAGATCAAATTGGTATCTTTCAATAAAACTAACAAAAAAAAAAAACAAGAAAAAGTTACAAAAGTGGTCTAACACAAAAAAATTGTAAATGAAGAAACATTCAACTTAAGTTAATTAAATAACACCCAAAGAAGGTGTAAGTTTTATAGAAATATTTCTATGAATAAATAATTTATAGTTTGACCCAGATTATTCAACCAGGGTCATATCAGAGCCTGTGGTAGAACGTTTCAGGTTTACAGGGCAGAGAAAGAATAATGGATCTTACGTCCTAAAAGTCTATGGTTGGACCGTCTTTAGTGACCTGCAGGAGTCACATATGTGAAAACAATCCAAAGATAGCTTTGGATTATGAGTCTACAGATTATTAATTATGGTCAGTTCAACTGAGAATATAACGTACAGTGAGTTGAGCTCATTTGTCTGAGGATTTTACATTGTTAAAATTAAAATATAATACCGATACTAGACAGCATCAGATAAAGTTCTGCTTTAAAGTTTACATCCCCTCCCTTCAAAGAAAATGATAAATTCACAGTACTAACTAAAAAGACCAATAAGAAATAGAAATTTGATGAATGATAATTTAGTGAAATAAAATATTGATTTTTTTTTTTATTGTAATAATTCGAAAACTTTCCCCAACAAATTAAACCTTCTTCAAAAGTAGTAAACCAACATACCTGTCATACCAGTCTGACTGAACATTTCCTGAACATTACAGAAAACACCTGATTTCAGTGTTTATCATTTTATTCTGCTTATTAGGTATATATTTCTTTTACTGGTAGTTGATTTTTTTTTCTGTCTTTACTCGAGGGGGAATGTAAACTCTTAAGCACAGCTGCGTATAGAGTAGTGGCAGTTACATTCAAATCAGCACCTTCACAAAAATCTAACAGAGGCTGAAAGGCCGTTAAGACTAGATGTTTCTTTGTGCTAAAAAAATGATAAAGAAAAACCTAGTCTGATCTTGAACTTCTTCTTTACACCTTGTTCAAAATGTGACTTAGATAAAATCTTATTGTCAGTTCTTCACCCAGGTACTTGTAACTCTCTACATACTAACATTATACCTGAGGTTATTTTGATGGTGAGTTTGTGTAACTATACTTTAGTTGATATAGCCTGAACTTTGTCTCAGCATTTTCAGCATTTCAGATTAAACAAAGACAAATGTGGACAGCAGACACACAAATGAAACAGTTGGTTTTTTCGCTTCCAGTTTTCTTTGCTTCTAGTGCTGAAAAAAAATGTATTATAGATTTAATCTAACAGTTAAAATGATTTGCATTGAAAGTGATTGAATCAGGTCCCTTAGATAACAAATAAGGGTATGGCTTTGAGAAATGTCCCCCCCCCCCCCGCTAGATACAATTGCAGTTACTCATATGGATATTTGATGTTTTAATGGTTTGCAAAGAAATAGTGAAGGTCAAGGATTTATTCATTTACTCCAGTTTTATAGTTTTTCACTGGCATTATAATGTGTTGAAAGGAACCATCTACAGAACAAACTTCTTTAAATCCCCTCAGATTTTTGCCTTCCAACCAAAAGCCGTGCACATCAACCTACACCAGTTTCTTTTGTTTGTTTTATGTAATAAAGCTACAAAATGTTAAAATCCAGTGTTTGGTTTTGAACTTTTCTTGTTTTTTTTTTAATAAAAAAGTGTTTTTTGCATGTTTATCAACCCCATTCAGTCGGAATGAATGGAGAACACCTGGGATACTCCCCCTCCCCCCTATCTAAACAACAAATACATCAATATGAGATCTTGGTGAAAAATTAATGCAACACTGGATGGAAATAAATCTTGTGACACTGCAGAAGCTTGTTGAAACGATGCCACAGAGAATGCGGCTGTAATCAAAGCTAAAGGCGCTCCAACAAAATATTAGAGAGTGTGACCATTTTTTGGTGGCAACTTTTTTTTTAGCCAGGCAGTGTATTATCTTCTCTACCTTTTCACTTTTAAGATCAACACCTGCCCAGGCAGCCTGGCTTTTTCTTCTCGTTGCTTGCCTCCTTTTTTCAGCCTCCTGCTCTCTCCTCTCTTCCTTAACAGAGCACATCTTCACACTCTCTTGTCATCCATCACACTTCTCTGTCACTGCTTTCCATTCCACTCTAAATTATTCATACACCTGACCAAACTTAATAACAGTCTGGAGTTCTTTTGAAAGTTGTATGGTATTGAATGGAGGTACAATGTCAGATAGTCAAACAGAGTAGCAGAACCTAGCTGTGATTCGGATGTTGTGTTGTATGCTCAGTCGGATGTCTGGAGAAGGGTTTATTTTCTTGCTAGGACTAAATCTAAACACACAGTTTCTTAATAAACTATTTATACCCCTGCACCTGTACACCTAATATGTTATAAGCTAAAAAAGAGAAAAGACACCAAGCTTATTAAGACCTCTGCAAGGTGCTGCAGGATGTTTTCTTTGAATAAAATAAATTAGACCTGAGATATTGCATTTCAAATTTACCTGCACAAAAAATGATTATTTAAAGAATATTTAGCATCATCTCTTATTCCCTCCAGGGACTTGGACTAACCCTGCAATGTGGCAGCTATATATTGGCCTAAACCTTTAACAGTATTTTCTCTATTGAATTATTCATTTGTCTTCCTCTGCCACAACGATCTTCATCTATGCTTATTTTTTTCTTTTTTCTTGGTATATTGATCCCCAAAAAATACATAGCTGCTGGGTTTTTTTGGAAGGTAGAAATCGGTTAATTGCATGTTCACACATGATCGTGTAAAGGCACATAAATATGCTAAAATTACATTTCTATAAAGTTTTCATACATTTTTGTGAGATCGAAAATAGGCCCTGTTAAGAAACAGTGGAGATTTTTACAAACATCGAGTTCTGTTAAGACATATTAGCAGTAAGTATCTTATCTGACAAAGACAGAACTCTAATAAAATGTACTTTATTTTTGATGCAACACAGATTAGACCGGATTAGTATTCCACTTATAAATACTCCTTTTTTTTATTTTTGCTGATTTAAAACCTGCCCCTGAAGGAAAAATAAAACTCCTCTACAAGATCTAGATCCACCCTGGGGTCTCCTTCCAGAGAGATGTCTCAGTGTGGACAAGTATTGACTCTCCTCTAAAGAAAGCACCATCGGATCATGTAGCTCCTCACCTTCTGGTTGAGTCAGCATTCCTATACACCCTTAAAAATAAAGGTTCTAAAGTGGTTCTTTGCAGCGATGCCATAGGGGAACCTCTTTAGGTTCTGCAAAGGAGGAACCATTCATCATATGGTACTTTGAAGAACTATATTAGGTTCTATGTGGAACTTTGAAATGAAAACCTTTGACTTCTACAAACAATCCTTTGTCTAGACTAGAGGTTCTCTTCGGAACTAAATTATTTTGGTGCTTTAAAAAAAACATTATCATTACAAGTCACGAAAGGTTTTTCTGCACAGATTATTTTGAGACCCATAAGGGGACAATTAAAAACCTACTAACTGTAAATGTAAGATCCATCTATATTACATCACTGACCTGTACCTTTCTGAGCCGTTTTCAATCATACCCTGACACAAATGAAATGTGTCAACCAACATATAATAGATTACTGAGAGAAAAGTTATACAAATATGGTACTTTAAAGCAGCTGAATTTAATATATTCATGGAAATTCATTCCCCATAATAAAAACACCACAGTTTGATGCTGAATTTCATAAAACAAGCCTTTGCTCTTTAGGCAAATACCTAAATAGCAACTGAAGAAAAGGATCACCTAACTGTAATCCAAGCACTGGAAGCATGTAAAAAAGGTATTCTTAAAAATAAATTAGATAAACATTCTGACAGGTTAATCAATATAGAACTGAGCATAGAAAAAAAATGTGGCAAATCTCAACTTCAGAAACACATGCGGCACCACGTCTGTTTTCATACAGAGTTATAAAACTTTTACACATCAATAGGAGCAGAATCCTTCATTTTGCAAACAAAGGCTTTGAGAAAGGAAACAATCTTTCTCAGTTTTTTTTAGATATTCAACTTGGGAGATGTGATAAAGAGAAAAGGTAACACCCAGGCCAAGGGAGATGTCTACACTGCCATTATCATGCAGCATCTCTGTGCCATCCATCGTCATAGTGATGCTGGTGCCCTGCATAAGTTCTTGTTCTTACAGTGTTGGTGTTGGAAACACTGTATCCCTTTCAAATAAATGAAGTTTTGGGGGAAAAAGAACACAGTTACTCACCTTTGCCAGATAAGATGGTACAAATAAGGTTAAAATAACCATGTACAGACAAATATGAAAAATATGAAAAATAGAAATGCACAGCATAAACCTCTGTTCAAATAAAATAATTCAAAATAAACCCTGAATGTAGGGCAAAACACTGAACCGTGTCAATACAAATAGCTGCTGTGGATCCTCTGAAGAATAAAGGTAAAAGCAGTACTGCAGCATTGGCAATCAGAGCTTAAAAGAGAAAAAGTACTAGGGTTTCAAATAACATGAAATGAAGCATGATAACCTTAAATGAATAACATTACATTATATTTTAGTGACAAAAATACAACAGACCTCTTATTTCCTCTTCTCTTTCCCCAAATTACATATCATGACATGGCAATGACACGTCATAATGGTCAAGCTTGCAAAGTTCAGTTTAGGCAACTTGATGTGAAGTTTTCTAGAAGACATTTCCCCTCTCATCCAAGAAGCTTCTTCAGTTCTGATGCAGGAGAAAACAGGGATGAATATGCTGTAGGTGAGACCAAAGAATTAAGGGAGGTGAAGAACAGAAACAAAAGGTGACTGATTCCTCCAACATAATGGCCAATAGAGGTCACCTGGATGGTCGTTAGGGAGGTTCTGATGGGGGGTTAGCTTCCTGTCAGAGTGGTTTCTGTCACATGCCTCTTTGAAGTGTAAGTGATGTGAGGGTAGATGTGAGCTGACTCTTTTGGGTAGGGTTCCTAAAAGTGCTTAGTCATAGGTTACAAGTTATGTCTGAGACCACCTCCTCTGTTAAGGGATGATTTTCCAGGTTACCAAAGAACTCAAAGAAGCCATTTTTGACACATAGAACGGCCAAAGCATTCAGTCTCATTTTTAAAACCTTTAAACTCCTGGTAACTTCACCTGAGATGTTCTCTTTTGAGATGTTAAACATATTTTCTAGGACTTAAGTCACTGCCTAAACTTTGGGTCCTACTTTTACTGCTTCAAAACCTTGTACAAGCATCCATCTCCCTCCGAAGTATTTATGGTTTGTTATGACCAGAAACTTTCATCTTTTTTACTGCCATTTTATGTGACACATCATCACAATGTGTTGCATACATGGAAGGAAATAAAAACACCATACATGATTTACAGTGTTTGTTTTGCAAAAGAAAACCTGAAAGCAGTAGTCTGCATTTCATGTCCAGAGATGTGTCGTAGAACCAGTTGTACTCCAATGAAAGCAGCAATTCTTAGATGTGATTTTTTTTCCCTATCCCTGGTTCCTTCATGTTTTAAAAGTAAAAGTAAACTATTATTGTACCTCCTCCGCATGCCTTCAAGTGCTACAGAAGCCTATTAATCCCTCTCTTAAACTAAATCCAGTTTACAACAGCAGGGAGACACTTATAAAAATGCGCATCCACTTGCTTTGTACATTGAATGATTTTTCTATTATTCTTTGCAAAACATCTTAATCAGAATTTTTTGTAAAGGATCTCTGAATTTCAATTAAAATCCATTTACATCCAGCTTGCTAATCCCATTGAACATAGTTTCAGGGTTTGTGAAAAGTGAGTTTGAGGTCATGTTGTGATACTTGTTAGACTGCCTTATAATCTAACTTTGATCACTTCTTAGCTTTCTCTCTAACCTGCATGCTGTTCCTTACTCTTCATGTTGCATTTTGTTGTTGATGTTCATAAGATTTCTGAAGTCTTTACAGAAAACGGCAATGATGCTGAGATTCAATTACACAGATGATAGATTCTTGATGAGAGCAGTTGGTGGCTCTACGGGTCTTATTTGGTTTTTTCAACCTTTGGTTTCCACAAAGGTTTGAAAATCACAACTTTTTTTTCATACATTTAACTATTATGTTGGTTTTTCATATGTTTGGATTAAAAAAATGAAATAAACTGTGTTTTAAATATTACTCTCTTATTGTGTTTTATCAAAAAAAAAAATCAGTTAGGAGGCAAGTTTTTTTTTTTAGTTACAGAAAACCAGACTTTTTCTTTTTGCTTTTAGTTCTGTCTGAAGCCTTTTTTAAATCTCCAACATGTTTTCCTTTCTTCCTCTACACATCTGTGCATCACAGGAGGCGGCTCAGGCTGCTGACACACAGCCTGATCAGTACTTTAGAAACACTTTGCAGAAATTGTCACAAATTTCCCTGTGATTCTAAAGAAACTTGTTATTTTTTCTAAAGCGGTGTAGTTACTACCCACAGCGTCTGAGTGTCGCCCTAAACTGCTTGCATTCCCTGTCAACCTGCAAGCATTTTAAATCTTGTGTCCTAAACAGGTCATCTCAACATATCAAAGCAAATTTCTGCCTCAAATGAACGGTTTTTATTAGATATTTGTAACAAAGGCTTGTAAAATCAATTTAAATTTAGAGTTTATAAGGAGGGACTTTTCCTTTGCATAAAACGACAGAAATCCATTTCTGTTGGGTTGCACTGCCCTCTACAGTTTAAAATGAATGACAAAACAAAAAAAAAAATCTAGTCTTTTTGCAAAATGGTAAAATCTAAACGAAAATATAACTTAAGAGTTCATCTGAAAAGCACCAGAGGAATAGTTAAATTAAACAAAAATACCTCTGAACTGAGCAACACAGAAAATTGAAAAATAAAAAAAAATGTTACACAAGCCAGTAATATAATGAAACCATTGCTTCATGTGGATAAACATGTATCTTTGTGAAAAGTATTACGGCATAACGTATGCTTTTAGAATTTCTAGTTTGTTCTAAATAACCTAATATTGCAGTTTCTGCAACAGCATGTACCGTATGTTATTCCTGTTTTTTAATAATCAAAGTTGGTGATTAAGTAGAATGTTTTATAAGTGAAAATTTAACCAAGACTTTTCTATTGCATTAATAAAAAGGTTATTGCAAAATGCAGTTCTGGCCTTTAGATTTTAGGTAAAAGATGAAGATCTATTTTAATGCATTTACTACCAGATATCAGTTTCTGAAAATATTCTCCCCTGGTTTTTGAGGTTGTACAGGCTAAGGCAGCCCAGCCTTAAGAGCACATACTTGACAAAAAAAAAAAAAATTAGATGCAAATCGGATAAATGACAAGCAGAAACTGAAGTCCAGATGCAAGATCCTGCCAACAACTGTTGCATATAAAACCTTCAAATTGAAAATAATGCCCTTCTCCAAAATATATAGTCACACACAAAAGATCTAAAAGTCATTTCTGCACATTTTGAGTACATGCCCAGCTTTAAGATTTCAATGGGACACTAAAACTATGACACTATGAAACAGTCAATGTACAACCAGTTTAATGTAGATTTGTTTCTACTAAACAGTTAAGACAAAATTGCACACAATTCGTTTTAGTTTGGAACAAGGTCCTGGGTGAGATGGGAGAAAACGTGTATGTTTACTTCAGATGATGCATTTCCCAAAGCCATTTAGAATAGAAATACCCTTTATTGCCCCCCAGTGGGGAAATTCAGGACTGGCAACAAAGCAAATTACAGTATTAAAAAACTACAATTAAAATATGAAAGAACCACAGGGATGGCTGCATTTATTTTGAAAGTATGATTCATTTCAAGTGCAAGACCATAGGGTAGAAAGTTTAACAGTGGTAAACATTGCAATGATAGTTAAAGTTTACAGAAAATACCAGTCAGCAATTATCAGTCCCAACAATCCGTGATGAATACTGAACCGATGTCTGATCTCCAATCTGCATCTACTTAAACTTGTAATGATTTGTTTTTCTATTAGCTCAGAGACCAGCTTTACTTCAGCAAACATCGGTAAAGATAAATCTTTCAATGAATTCATGTTGCAAATCTAAATATATGTCCCCACACAGAAAAAATGAAATTGTCAGTAGTAGAGTTTAAAGTTTACATTTATTTAAGAAAAGGGCAACAATTTCATAAATACTGAGCAGCTCATTGGTACATTCAGACCAACTGAAGGGAATTCATCTTAATCGGATCGAAAACAAAACTCAAACCCTGTTTAAGGAGGGACTGATGCTAATGTCAATTTACAGTCTCATTCAACCGAGCAGCAACATGCCAGCTAAAACAGATCAACGTTGAAATCAAATTAATCTAGAAAGCCACCGTAATGTCTGGCTTCATAATGTAGTTCATGTTAAAGCTTTGCTCACCAAACAATAGAAATCACTTTAATAAAAATGATGATCCAAGCAGGTTCAGTGTAGTTGAAGCTGGTTCAAAAAGTCAAAAAAAGGCTTGAATGTGTCAGACGGCGCATTGTTGCAGATTCCTTATGATACAAGGATGATCCTTTTTTTTTTCTCCCCTTCCGACGCATTCACTCCACATCCATTGTTCATAAATGTTAGTCCATCTTTAGCATCATCAGCCCAATAAGCTAATCCAATGGGAGCTTGGTTGGACAACATGATGGGAATTGTTGATCAGAGGCACAAAAGGGCTGATCTTCGCAGGATGGAAAGTTTTTTGTTTTATGATTTCGGGTTAGGTAGAGGACGCCGGAACAGCAAGATGTGTGGTTCTGTAGGGTGAAAAACAAACAAACAAAAGAGAAATGACAAACGGACAAAGCTTAAGAGATTGGGTCAGAAAGTATAAAGACAAGGTCTTTGCTATGAATGAAAAAGGGAGTTTCCGGAACAAACCCGCTCTGCAAGAATTTGGGTTTCAAAATGCATTTAAAAAGCAGCACACCACACCCAGTCTCAAGCAAAACTACCAGCCATTTTGCATTTAAAAGTAAAAACATTTGGGATATTGAAATGAAGTGTTAAGAAATCTGATTAACTGTCAGCTTAAATCTCTATAAATCTCTGTCCAGGTGTTTGGTGAAGGATTTCTGCTTTACAGGGCTTATAGAAACGTGGAGTTTCTTCTTTTTTTCAGATTCCAAAACAAACAAACAAACAAAAAAAAAAAAATCTGCCATCACACATGCCAAAAATACATATTTTATGTAATGTTATGCAATGTTGATTTTGTTTTTGTGGAAAACTCTTGTGTATCAGTGTGACTTTTCTGCATGTAAATACAGGAAGAAAAAGCCAGCGTTAGCTTCAAGATTCAGTCTCGAAACATCGGTGGCCCTTATTAAGGATCTATTCAACTAATGTCAAAATAACTATTGGCACCTGCCTAAAAAAAAAAAAAAACAAAGAAACGTGATCAGTCACTAGCGACTGAAAAGAAACAGAATACAAAAAAAGTATGTCACTGCAACTTCCTAGAGGTAGTATTTACTTAGCAGTACCAGACTGGACATGTTTTTGGCTTCAGGATTTAAGCACGTTTTCTTTATAAAGACCACATTTAAAATGTCAATTTCAACCATCACAATTGCTTACTTTGCCATTTTTTAAATGCAAGATTTAACATTAGCAAGTTTTCTAGAAAGTAATTAATATTCACGATTACAAATGCCAGAAGTTATTTTTTCCCCAAACATACCATTTTAAATTTATGACGTTATACCTTTTGTTAGTAACCCATGTTCAAAAAAAAAACACTGCAGATAAGGGTAAAAAAAGCAGAATTCACCAAGTGCAAAATTATCCATTTACAAATAGGCACATTTATTATATTGAATTAAGCATACCTGGTTGATGGATCATGTAATGCACCCACCCTTGGCTCTGTTGGACCCCCAGGTTCCTCCACTCGGTTTCGGACATCAAGTGAGTCTTTGGTACGCGCTTTGCGATATCTTTCGGTAGCATCACATGCCTGAAGGAGACAGACATTTACATCGTGTTCTGATGAGCTACACGTATATCAATTGCTTACTGCTTTAATTGCGTACTGCTTTTCAAGCTATACACAAAAGTATGTCACAGACATTACATAACGTTACAAAACAAAAAGCCGACAAACATATCAAAACCTACCTGTATTCGTATTTGTCATCATCATATTTGTCCGAGTAGTAAATCTGTTTGTGAGACATGGCAGAGGCCTGAAAATAAGTTTTAACAGTTAGTTAGCATCAGGAGGAAACCGAGGCCAAGAAGTAACGTTAGCAGCAACTTCTAGCAAAGCAAACGTAGTGGCTAGGCTAACTGCTTTAAGTTAGTCAACAATTGATAAGACGACTATCTAAAACATTATTCAAACGTTGAAAAACATAGTGAAATTAGTTTTGTAATTACCGTATGAAAGCGTCAAGTTTATGCGCCCGAAAATATATTGTTTTTGTGAAGTTATCCACTTCACACGACAGCGAGATGTTTGCTCTTTCTTTGTTTCCCTCGCGACTGTTTTCCAGCCCGCTTTTCTCCATTCAAAAAGACCTGGCGTCTCCCCATTGGTCAACCCAACGGAAGAACTCCCCTTTCACTGGCTACTCTCAAAGAACACCTTAATTTCATTGGCTAGCATATTCTGTCAGAGGAAATGGCGTAATTCACTTTTAGCTTCTTTATTGGTCAATACAACCTTGTAGCTGGTTTACTGGAGGTAAAAACATCTAGTACTTTCCTTCATTTATTTGCAAACAATCTGACGGGCAATATTTGTTGTATCTTGTGTTTGTAGACAATTTAGACATGTTTCATTCAAAAATACAAATTATGTTGCTTTTAAAAGTTGTTTTAATGGAAAGAAAAACTGAAAAAGCAGAGCTTTGAACTCCAGAACAGAAAAAAATTAGCTTATTATAAATCATTTAGTTAACTTTTGCTTTCATAAACTTTTTTTATTAACATTATGATTCCGGTGATAACAACAAAATAACCTATTTTGATGCAAGTAAATAGTAGTCTGCTAACATTCTTAAATATAACAACAGATTTTTATATAAGTAAATCAGTTTTCTGCTTACATTTAAAAGGCTTTTGTTCTCCTTCAAAAAGTAAAAAAAACAATTGTTCCATATTTAAAAATAGAGCATTTTCCAATTTGTGTGCTTCTTTAGAAGTGTTCCTGTGAATTTGTTATTTTTCTCAACAGTTTTAACTTGTTCATTCAACATTAAGCACATCTAGATCCATTACCTGATTTTTTAAGCAACACTGACACACTTCTTACTATGAATATTTTTATATGTACAGCTGTTGACAGAATACAGAGAAAGGACCAATATCCACAACTGTTATGATTGTAGAATCTATCCATTTAGAAGGAAGACAAGCAAAAACACCACAAAGACCCCTGCATTTCAAACACTTAACACTTTTTCACACTTTGTTTTATGTGTTTGTCATCTTATAACAAAAAATCACAATTTTCAATTGATATAAACTTATGCCAAATAGAATGTGGTTACAAAGTGTACCGCATTTTTTGACAAAATTGAACATCTGAAAAGTGTGACATGCTACTGAATTCGTGCTCCTTTATTCTGATACCCTTAAATAATATCCAGAGTGACAAATATTTTCTTCCATCTTTTTCACCATATTGCCCTTTGCAACATTTTAGAGTGTCCTAAGGAATAACAACCACAGGCTCATAGCTGTGGGCAGTTTACAGAGAAGTGACTCCAAACCCAAACCCACCGAATTCTGGTTTGTACTCTATCTGCATGGAGTTGGAGTCTGTCAGTCAGACTGCAACAGCCAAAAAGTTCAAATGTTGGTTTCATCTGACCAGAGCACTTTCTTTTGAACATTTGCTCTGTCACAAACATAGCTCACAGTTTCTCTGACTAATGATTTATTCGTACCACCTGTCCAGCTCTTTAGCCTAAGCTTTCTGCTTTTAAATGTGCATGAAGATACATTGGACTATATTGAATATCAAGGACTGCAACTATAATGTATTTATTGTTTCCTAGATTTATAAATCTGCAACGTTGTAAGAGGCAAAAAAAGTGATTCTCACAGTTTAAACACTTGAAATACTAATTATAGAGGATAGAGAATCAAATGATGAAAGCAGTGTCCACTCTGCAGCAACCGGAGAAGTGGGGTTGTCCACTCTGGTAAGTCCCACAGTCAAATATAGCTGTGCAGACGTGTCAGTGAGCGGCTGGTCTGTACAGCCTCTCCCTCTGTGTATAAATATATGGGACCACATACATCATGAGGGTCGGGGTCACACATGAAGCTGTATTATTATAAACCCAGAAGAAGAAGCTCCTTCCATCACCTTCCGCTCCTTCACCTGCGTGCGTCAATCACGTCTCTTTCCTGGCCCCACGCTTCTGTCTGAGTGGTCTAGCCTTCATCCGGGGGCGGGAGCTCCTGGGTGAATCCTGAAATCCCATTGGACGAAGGGTTTCTTCGGTTGACGTGACGCAGCTTGGAATTCCCAAAGTTCCCAAGTTCACAGGAGGAGAGGAGCGCGGATTTTACGACTAAGCACGAGTTTTTGAAGGAAAAATAAGCTAACAACGGGAACATAAGCAGGTTTGTGTCAATACATCGTGTTCTGTTGGGTTTATTTAGGCGTTTTCGACGCTCCTGGTGCCTGCAGGGCCTGAGATGGAACGCGGAAGAGTGGGAATGGGAATGTTCAAGCTACCATCCTTTGTTTACCATCCCGATTGCACCCTCAAACTGGTTGCCACAACAACCACAGCCCCTAAAAAGAGTCTCATATGTGATTTGAAGTGAAAATCTGCGCTCTTGAGTCTGTTAGTATCTAAGTATCTGTCTCTATTTGACCGTTTTTGGACCAATGAGCTGCTCGAAGCTGGGGTTTCAACATCTTTTGGGATCTGACTACAGCTCAGACTGCGAATGCATAGATGTAGATGAATGGTGTACTATACATATTAAATCAGCTGTTTGGTTGTAGATATCCCCCGTATTTCCCTGCGCAGGAGTGTCTTATTGATGCCACCACCTCGTTACATAACTGGAATCGGGCACAATCGTCTCTTTATCCCGGATTCCGCTCCGCATTGTTGCTTAAATCTTACGTTGGTTGCATAATTGTGTTCTTTTTAAGCAGTTTGCATAATCTCTACCTCTAATACTCCTCGCATGTGGCAGCATTTGTTGTTTTTAAATAGATTTATCTGTTTAAACACTCCAAACAAATATTATAATAGTTGTATATAGTGTGCAGGGATGGCAGCTTTTTGTGTTAGAGCAATTTGTTTTTAGAAGACGTATTTTATTTCGACACTAATGACACGTTGTTGCTGTCGTCATA
>JAUZNJ010001692.1:0-18718 GCA_034780135.1 Jordanella pulchra | reverse complement strand
TACCACCCTACAAGGGTGAGAGAGTAATTTGATTTTATATATACATATATATATATGTATATATATATGTATATACTGTATATATATATATATACACACATACACACACACATATGCAGAGCTGGATGATATTGCCAAAGTTTATATAATGATGCATTTCTTAATATCGGTCGATACAATATATTTTCGGTATCAATGTAGAAAAAATGAAAGCCTTCAAAAGACAGCCAAGAATGTCAATGACAGATGTCTATAAAAACTTCTGACAAATATTTTGCAATGTTTATAGAAATCCTCCAACATAACATTTAACAAATATTAGCTTTAAAAAACAGAAACAGAGAAAACTACATGGAAATCTGCAACATCATCAATATGTTGAAGGAGCAAAGCATTATGATCACTGCTATTTGTGTTTCTCCTGTCATTACATCACTTGACAAAAAACTATACTTTCACCTGATTATTGCTGCTATGTATGTAGATAAAGAAATTAAATGATGGAAGAGCTGTAAAATGTCCGTTTCTACATGCTGTCAACCCCCCCTTTTATCTAATGTCATGACTCTGATACTATACCCCTTTTTGTACAGCTTCAGTCAGTCTGATCTGTATTTTATTCTTCATATTTATTCTGTCTAGTGTCCCTCAGTCAAAATATTTTTTAAGCCCTCCTTTCACTCACTTTCTCTATGTGATGCGAAGCAAGTCTGACTTGATGCCTCAACCACCTGCTAAATCTACTCATCCACCATCAGCAGCGTGTAGGCAGCAGGGGTCCATTTCAATTCTCTCCTTTTGTTTACAGGACTCTTCCATCATTATATTCTACTGGAATACCACATGTAAACATGTGTTTGAAATTGATCTATTATACACAATTTGTCTTGTTGTATTTGTCCTTTATTTTTCTTTTAAATAACTGAACATAAAAAATCTAATTTTTTCAGAGACATAATCAAAGTAAGCTATCCTGGCATTTAAGAAGAATAAAGCAAGCTATCAGATGGGAGCGGTACGTTTTTTTTTCCTCTGGTGGTCTTTGAAGTCAACACTGACAGCAAGTGTTACAAATGAGGCATCTTGATAGCTTGGGGGCTTCAGAGGCTGACCGTGAAATCGCAACGTTCACAGTTCGAGTCTGTGAGGTGACCTTTGCTGCATGTTGTCTCATCTCTCCCTCAGTTTTCTCTTTTTCTTGACCACCCTTGCAGTGTGTTCATACGGTTTGATCTCTCTCACATTTTAGCACATTAGAACTTGTATGTATTTTACTGGGATTTGATATAGGCTAACATAAACTAGCCTATCAGTGTGAATAGAAAGGAAAATATTTGTTTTATTTTTCAAATATTTGTTTTAAAGGCCCTGAAATGGATCTGAAATCAGACTAAAAACAAGTATCGAAATACATTGGCCTGATTCAAAACTTTCTGAAAGGGAGCTTATAGAAAGACTCTGTTTAAACATATTTGTTAGGAAAAGGTGGGTCAATAGTTCTCATATCCTCTGCTGTTAACTAATGTTTTCTATTAAGTTAATACAAAAGGTTTTTCATGTATACCATACAACAAAAAAGTAATAAACAAATATTAGATCAATATTGGTCGGTTCATATTCAAAGCTGCAATATAAATATAATTTTGTAAAATTAAAAGTTCTAGACACCCCTTTTTTATATTTGGCATGAATTTGATATACTTATATTCCCAATTCATTAGAGGTGTTTTGTGCACTTAAATTATTGCCAGTTTTATCTTTTTAAATAACACTTCACAACTTCAGCCGCACATTGGTAAAACTGTCCAAACAATCACCTTATTTGTTTTGCAGTGAAACATTCCAGAAATGTACCCAATTAATATATTGATAGCAATTTACAATAAGGCACACAAAACTAGATCATCTACTAGGGAACACATTGGGAACTTATGATATAACAATAGGTTACAGGGATCACAAAGACATGCTTTCTTGGGGGACTAATAGTTAATGCAAATAGTTTGTAAACAAAGAGAAAAAAATCAACAGCTAACAGGTACAGTAGTTACCTAGAAAACAAAAAGGAACATATGAAGAGCTAATATGTTGTTAATCAGGACAGAATCGGGAGCTCCTTTTCTGCACCTCTTTGGTTTCATGTTAGCTGCCCATTAGTTCCTGATAAGTTCCTCTTCGTTTTAAAGGTAACTAACCAGCAGTCCTTTAATAAGGATGGGTTTGGTGTTCCCCAGAAAGTACTGGTTAACCTCCCGATAGCTCCAGTTTTGTTCCTCTCTGGCTCCCTTGCCAACTACCCATTAGATACTGATTTATTCATCTTTCCTTGCTAGCTCCATTAACTCCTGATTAGTTTTTCTTTGTTTTCCTTGATAACTCTTTATTAGTTCCCGATTTATTCCCATTTGTCTTTCTTATTGAGTGCCTATGAGTATCTAGCAAGTTATGATTCTTAAAGGGTTTGGTGAAATCATTATATGAAGAACTCATTTGCATATTTGTGTTAGGTCAGCATTGAGTTAAGTTGTTAAAGTTTTGTTTGCACAGGCAATATTCTGTCAATTGTTTTTAAGTAGTCATATTATGTTCATATCAGTTTAAGGCATGTTACTCTATATTTTAAAATTAATTTGTTGGAGCTCTTTGGGCAGAATAAAAGACCCAATCTAAAGAAATTTCGGACACAGGTCGAACACAGGTCACCCGCAAAAACATTTTTTGAAATCTTGATGTTGATCCTGATTTGGATATAGTGATAGACCTTGGCTAGTCTATTCATAGACATGAATATGCTTAGACATAAACGACCAATTCCAGGCAGCATATTCTTCCATTTTTATTTTTTCAGCTACTAAACAGATATATGTTAATTTCTGTTGTTCCGTCATAAGGAATAAAAGCAAAGACATTTAAAGTTACATGATAACTTTTTAAAAACATTACATGAAAGATAATTAACTCATAAAAAGAGATCATTGCATAAAAAAAGAAAATGGAAGAATATATAATATCTCAAAGAAAAAGTATGTAATTATCATAAGTACAGAAATATAACTATCATTTGCTTTGGGTTGCTTTTTCATACATGTTTGAACATGTAATATAACAATAAAAAAAACCTTGGTTATCTATTAAAAATTTAAAATTCAAATCCCAATTTTTGGAAATCATTTTGAAACATATAATTATTAATTTAAAAAACACATTTGTCAGCATCACATGCTGTGAACACTGGAGAAAAGCTCTGTGTGGTCACACAGCTATCTCGCTGTCACACCAGAACGGTGAGGTTCAGCAGGCCATGAGAAACGGCTGTAATGACAGACAAAGCCCCGAGCTGGAGTGGGCAACAGAAAGTTGAGGTTAATAGCTTTTTTTATTGTTTAAGGTACTTTGGTCCTGTGGGTATATTTTATCAGCGAAACCAAAGTTATAAGGAACTACACTGTGAGCCCAGATTTTTCTCAGATATGGAAATGGAACATGTAGAATCACACAGAACCTGACAACAGTGTGCTGCTTGGAACTGAAAACGTATTTTTAGTAGATTTTTTAAAAGAGAACTGATTAGTATATATCGACGACATTTTCCAGTTTCAATCATCAAAACATGAATAAAAAACACAAGTTTTATAAATTGAAAAAAAAAAAATATTAAATGTACAAATATTATTACAACCTTTTTGTTAGAGATGAGGTCAAAATAGCTTTCAAAGAATTTGTGAAGAAAAATAGCAATTCAGTTCTTCTGAATGCACAATCCATTATCAGCAGGTCCAATACCACCAAAAAGAAGCAATATCTTTTTAGACAACATCTATTAGCACAATGCAAAAATATAGATGGATGGATGGATGGATGGATGGATGGATGGATGGATGGATGGATGGATGGATGAATGGATGAGTGGTGTGTGGGTGGATGGATTGATAGTTTAGGGGCTTTTAAATGACGACAGATGTGCATTCATTGGTGATAACTAAAATTGGACATGAACATTTTGTAGGAATGAAGTTCCTGGCATAGACATTCCCTCTCAATCTGCAGATGTATTAGTGGTTCCCAGAATTTCTAAAAATACAGTGGGAGGCAGATCTTTTAGTTATCAAACTCCTCTCCTGTGTAACCAACTACCAGTTTTAGGCAGACATTGTCTACTTTTAAGAGCAAGCTTAAAACTTTTCTTTTTTATAAAGCTTATAGTTAGAGTGGCTCAGGTTAGCCTTACATATCTCTGTAGTTATCCTGCTATAGGCTTAGACTACTGGAGGACATAGGGGCAACTTTTCATCATTCTGCTTCATTCTACTTACATTCTACTAATCCTCCCATTCTGCCGTAACCTACGCTCTATCTGCTTTCTCTCATTGTAGTAGCTTCAACTGGTCTCTTTCCATGTGGCTGTGAGACCATGCCAGTGAAAAATATCAGCCATCAACACCTTTGTTCATAGATGTTGGAGCTTGACCTGTTTTTCAGTGAAGTCCTGTTTCTCTTACTATGACTAACTGTTTGTGCTCTTTTTCATCCTGTGACACGGGAACTGGCTCGGAGCTCATCTGCCTGGCTATGTCTTTTCTAGACAGGGTCACCTGAGGAGCTAGTTTATTGTTACTTTTGTATCTCTGCTTCTTTTTGTATGCCTGCTTCAGTTTCCTTGAACCCCAGTCGGCCTCAGCAAAAGTATGCTTACATCAAGCCTGATTCTGCTGGAGTTTTCTTTCTGTAAAAAGGGATTTATTCACTCTCTATGGTTGCTACATGCACTCTTGGTGTTATGGGATTGCTGAAAGGTCGATACAATCAGTTGGTTTTCCATAGATAGAAAACTTTGAAATAGTTTGATGGTATGATCTGGTTGAATGTCTCTGAAATGTGCGTTGAGATGACATGTTTTGTGAATTAGCACTATATAAATAAACTGAATTTAATTGAATTACAAACTTGCACATTTAGAACATGTTTTTTATTCAAAACTATTGTTTTGACGACTTGCAAATGGAAGAGCTTGGTCAGCGTGAGGATATCTGTTGCAAAACCACAAGTTAATGAGCCCTTTAGAGTTTTCTATTGCACTTTTCCTCTTCTTAAAGAGTTAAGCAGATATTTCTTTGAAAAAGAACTCACTGTAAATTTCCTCGCCATTCTGCATTATTTGGTGGGTAATTCTCAAAGCTAATTTCCTTCAAACTCCATAAAGTTGTAAATCCATCCATTTACCTGTTTCCCTTTAGGGTCCCTATCGTTCTTAGTTTCTTGCACACTCCGTCCACATTTGGACTGAAAATCTGTCACTTCTTTTTTCCTTCAGTAACCTGAACCAATGCTGCACTGCACCTCCCTACACTGGCAACTATTCTATGATGTGCAAGTGTTGCATCATATAAGAAGCCTTTCAAAATTATTCATACACCTTGAACTTCACATTTCTCCAGAATGGAAGCAGAAACCTAAATTTGCCAAATTACGTAAAAACTCAGACATAAGAAATAAGACATAAAGAACTCACAGATGTGATAAAGGTGGATAGGAATATAACATATAAAGATTCACTTACTAGTTTCAATGGCATGAGGATTAAATAAACAGTGCTCTGTCCTGCGACCATCAACTAAACAGGATAAGATGAATGTCATAAAACCATATTATAAGGTGTCTGATATGACAATTTACAAGACAATAATAAATGTACATTTTCCTTGTTGTCAATTCATTGATACATTCAAATTTCCATACAAGTTTGGAAGTTATGAATATAAGTTAAAAAGTTACAACTTTGCAAAATATTAAAAAGTACAAATCATAAATTTTGGAGAACCAATTCAAAATGTATTAACATGAATCTCCCAACTAAGCGTATGAATCACAAAACTAAATATACAAATTATATATTATATTCTCCCCCTTCCCTAAGTTTTGGTCACACCTTCAATATATTTATTCCTGATTTCTCCAGCATCAGTTAGAACTGAAGAAGTCTCTTGGATGAGAGGAGAAACGTCTTATATATACTTCCCCTGCACTTCCCTAAACTGAACTTTCCCAGCTTGACCATGATCTGGATGTCTAAGAACCTTCACAGATAAATATACAAATTATAAATCCATTAGTACAAACCACAAATTTACAAATGCAAATCGCAAATTCCCAAGTACAAATCACAAATATAGTAATACAAATCTATTAATCTACAACTCCCGATAAAGGTTTATATTCCTTACCAGTTGGTAGCAGTAATACAACTAAAAGTTATTTACCAACTGCCTTTACACAAGGTGGAAGAAGATGAGAACAGAACAACCGATCTCTTTTTTTCCCTTTTACTATTACTTTCTTTTAACTGAGTGTAAAAAAAATAAAACATTTTAGGAAAGATAACGTACAATGAAAAAGTTTGTTTTAATTCTTTTGCTCTTTTACTCGGATGAAGAACAACCTTTAGGTGTGTTGCCACCTCAGTTGGTAAGGAGTGTGACAGCTTCATCTGGGTTTAAAGATTCTGCACTCATAATTTTGTGATTTTTGTACTTGCATTTTTTTTGCAATATTGCAACTTTTAAACTTGTATTCTAACAAATGAAACATCTGACTTCACACTCATGGTGATATGACAACAAGGAACAAATAAAAATCTTACATTTAATTACCTGTATGGATTTGATTTAAGAAATGTAGACACCTAGGCAAACATCTTTAAGGACAGTTATCGTTCCCAATACAACTATGCTTCAGTTTCTTAGAGAGACATTATGTACGTTTTTACTGAAAAATATCTTTAAAATAGCCTAATTATTTGACCCTTTACAACTAGAACATTATTTGATGAGAAGAGAGTGACACCTCAGCAGTTCAGTACCGACGCATCTACAAGCCATTAGCCTGTTTTCCTTAATCTATTTTGGGTCGGAAGTTACAGAGCTGTTCGGCAGATGTGACCTCCATGTTAAATGTGCCCAGCCTAGCAAACAATAGAAGCCTAATATTCAAAATGGATTTTGAGGATATTCAGAGGCGCCTGGCATCCAGCTCAATTCAGACACCAATGGCAGCTCCCTGTAAGATGAAAAAAAAAAAAAAAAAACCTTTTTAAATACAAGCATGACCTACGAGGATGAGCAGATAAGTGCTACAGTTCCGGGTTTTGGCCAAAGGTGGAAATATTATTAGTAAACTCCACAATGCCTCTTAACCTCATCAAGAGTCAACAAGACTTTACACTGCCTTTTCTAAAATCCTTAACCACACAAAACAATGGTGACTGTTCATTTGTTAAATCTAGTATTGGTCACATTTTAATTAGCCTGTGCATGGAATACATAATCCAAATGAGAGAAGGATTTGTGTCCAGCAGGATGATTTTTAATTAGGTTGCACAGGGAGTCTCAAAAAAGGTCATCTCTTGCTCTCATCTAATCACACGCTTTTCAGTCTCTCTTAAAAGGTGAAAACATTCCTTCAATTGTGACAAACTCACTTTTTCATAATCTACTTTTCAATTAAATGTCCGCAGTTCAGCTGTAAATGCATGTAATTATTTCGCCCAGAGGAAATGTGAATTCTACATTTAACAGACAACTTGTAATTAAATGGAGAGGAGTTATAAAATACCGGAGGTCCACCTTCTTTATCTTTATTGGCCCAAAAAAAAGGTAGAATTTGCTGTGCTCATTGTTTAGAATTACTAAAATTATTGAAAAAATAAGAATTTTTTCAATAATTTTATATAGATTTGTCTGAATTACTCAAATTTCTCTGCATCAAGGTGAAGACTTCAAGGCAAACATTTTCTCTTTTTATCAATTGTCTGAACTATATCCATAATCATTAAAAAGTCCTCTAAGAGCCAGATGCTTCAATTAAATAGTGAGGAAATTTAGGTTTTTAGGAGATGAAACAGTCAAGTTTTTTTAATATTGTGCAACATTTGAAGACATTAAAACAAAGTCTAAGTGTTCATTTTGAGACTTTAGACAAGTGAGATGAGATTTTATTTGATGTTAGAGACAAAGTACAGTTTTATCTACATTAGACTAGGAGACCGCTCAATCTGCCTTCAGCTCCAACCATCAGACTAATTGGAAAACTACATCGTTTCCTAAGGGAAAAAAAAAAATATTGGAAATGATCACTGCACTCAACTTTTAGACACTTAAATGTTAGTTATAATGAAATAATAGAAAAAATTAAATAAAGATTTATTTTATAGTCTGGCCCTACATGTAACCTAATAACTTATGTTGCATTTGGTGGGTAAGACTGCCATTATGTGTTTGTGATATACTAGAAAATGTTATTTTTACATTTGAGGTGGAAGGTTTTTGCTGACTTTTCTTTGCAAATTAATTCTAATTCTGCCAAACTGGAGTTTTTCTAATATGAAGGCCTGTAAAAGATAATGCCAACACATCTTAATCTGGTAAAATCAATCAAAACCATTTTTATATTGAGTCATTCAGAGTTGAATTGGTTGGTGTGACTTTGTCCTCAGTCATACTCCAAGTGGGCAAAAGCTTAAGTTACATTGTCATGTTATATGCATTATGTGCCTTTACCAAAATGACCAAAACCTAGCTGGATATGATAAGAAATAAGGCTCCAAGTGTCCATCATAGGGCTTTTATTGTTCTTTTTTAGTCTAAATAGAACCCCAGCAACCGGCGTAATGATCTGACATAAACAGATGTGGCGAAATCAACCTACAGTAACATTGTACAACCAGAAAGCCAGAGAGTGGCCATTCACACAGTCACTAACCATGCTGTAAGGCCTCGCGGAAAACCGGCTGGTGAATAGGGCTTGAAGCATTGTTAACACCAGTAGCACTATTAACAAGGACATGTACTAACGTGTCTATCAACTTCGCAGCGCATCTGAATGCTTCCTGAGCTGTAGCTTCAGCTTTACTGAACTCAAACATTCAGAAATCCCAGCGCAATTCAAGTTTTATCCCTTTTGGATCAAACATCTTTTTGCCCCAATTTACACCTGATCTTGGACTTCTCTCTTTTTTTCTCAACTACACTGGGAGTTCTACACTTGCTTGCCTCCATTGCTTCAGCTTGTTGACCAATTATATTTATGCACAGTAACTTAATCCCAGTCACTTGATGTTGTCGTTGTAAATCAACCCAGAAAAAATATATTTATTAAGAAACTAAAATGAAACCAAGTTGAGAAGACAAAATTAAGGTTTATTATGCCAGCAGGATGCCATATTTTGTCATAAAAACTGTGCAACCAGAGCAAGTTGCTGACATATAGATTTAAAACATGTCAAATAATGTGACCCTGTACCTTTAACCTAACGAACTAATGGTTATTCTCTTGTTATAACCCTTGAGGATTTTTTGGTCAAGAGCAAAACCTTTGGAATCAATCAATCACAGTTGTTCTTCATTTTCCTACATTATCTCTGTCACTGTAAAAGTTAGCAATATACCCGCCCCCCACCCCTTGTTTTTAATAACACTCTCCAGACTGTCAGATGTTACTGACTTGTTTGCTGATCTATTCTTGAATTTAGACTTAGACCGAAAGAGTTACTCAAGCATTAATGTTGTCAGACAGGTTCTACCTAAATGGTGTAAATCTTACAAGTCAACCATTACACATAATCTGATGTTTATGTGCCTTGTGAATAAGACATCAAAAACTTGTGAATCATAATTTAACAAGAGGAGAGTCAGAATTCTCATTGGGCCTGATTGTTGGATGTTTTCCCCCCAAAGCAAATAAAATCATAATTTTAAAAAATGGCCTTTGTTATTTCAGTGATTTTTTGTTTAAAAATGCACCTAAAATTCTGACAAATATACTTGACAAGACATTCAAAAACCACAAAAACCTGCTACCTGCTTTTTCACAACATTGCACCCATTGTGATGAAGTTATGAAGCTCTATATCTATGTCTGATGTGATTTATAGTAATACATCTCTAGCTACTTCATCATCCATTCCGCAATGTCATCATTCAGTGCCAGGCACATTCGAAGAGCTGAAGGATATAAAACAAAATCATACAGAATCCTGAAAATCTCTGATATACTCAGAGCCCAGAACTTGTACAGATTTCAGATATAAGAACACAGTGACAAAAGGAGTCATGCATTTAATAACCATACAAGGATTTCTTAGCAACTTTGGATTACACTTGGGAGGTTCAGTAGCACAGAAATGCAAAAGAAAAAAAAACATTTATTACTGTCTAGCAGAGTAAACCACTCAATTACTACAGTAATGACAGAAACTCAGTTGCAAAACTATTCATATTCCTTCAACTCCAGTATATTTTGTCACTGTAAATCACAAACTAAAAAATATTTTGTGATACACCATTTCTTACATCTGTTTAAGAGCAGCAGTCTTTATGTAGATGAACTGTTATGTAAAAAAAGTATTATTTCTTCTTTCTACCAATCTGACCAGTTCTTATGGTGCATTCACATCAAAAACGAAACCTGCAAAAATGTACCCATTTCATGTGCTTTAACTTGCCTGACATTTCTCTAGAAATTGCTCCACCATGTTATCCTTCTGCTGGTTTTCGGTTTTGTTTCAATCTCACTCTGGAGCAGTAAAAGCAGCAGCAGGGAATTCAGAGAGAGCACCAGAAGTGGGACGAGGTGCCTGGCACTGCCCATCTCTGGAGCTAAGGAACCAGAGCGAGGGGGTTGGAGAAGGACAGCGGTAGAGTGGAGATGCTTGGTGGGCAGAGAGCACCAGTGCTGGGGAAAGGCTGTGGCTGGCCAGGGCTAACCTTGGATGCTAACAGTGGCTGATCATAGGGGGACGAGGCTGCATTGAAGAAATATGTTGGGATGAGGCGAATATCACATAACACACTCAGCAGGTTATATTGTCGCTGCCTCACTTTGCTGTATCACCAAAAACATGTCGTTAATCTTGCTAGGATCCCAACCTTCACATTGCTCTGTCTTGAAGCCCTCCTTAGCTGCCCTTTGCATAGGGATGACATGTAAATTGTTTGCTCTTCCACTAAATTTATGTTTGGTATAAACGCATCATATTAGCGTCAACAAATCAGCCACGGGGCAAGAGAGAATAAGAGGCACAAATCACTTCTGACTCTTAGTGCGAGTAAATCACAGCCTGATTTATCCAGTTAGTGAACTAAGCATTGCTTTTACAGCCCAGTTTAAATCACCACTGATTTCTACAGTACAAGGGGTCTTAGCTTAGCTTTAGCCGGTAGATTTTGCCGGCTATATTATCTCTGAGGTATTCCAGGCTAATTTAGCTGTTTGCTCAGAGTATGTCTACTGAGTCACAGAACACGGAAGTTCCCTACCGAACCCAGCTTGCTTTGATTTAAACTGAACTCAGAATGTAACCAGTCATTTCATGTTAGAGATTTGATTCATTTATTCACACAGATGTTTTGTTTTATTTAATAATACACACTCATGAACACCCAAGAAACCGAGCAGAGGAATACAAATAACTGTAAGCGTTTCACACACAAGGAGGGAAAAGCTGGTAAAACGGGGCAGCACATATCTTTTCTCCTTTGGTCAAACCTCTTTCCTTACCGACGCAGACAGAAAATTGAGGCAACTCTGAGCAGCTGAGCAGAATTTCTCTGCAGTTAGACTGAAACTCACCATTGTATGTTCTTCATGCTCTGTCTTCCTCTTAGCCTAAAACAAGTAAAAAAAAACAAGTTCTGCAAATAGCTCATATTGCCTCAACTGGCAGAGCCATTTTTAATTATGCATACAAGACAAAGTCTAATTCATGCCCAATCCTCTAAGAAACAAAACTATGGTCCTCAATTCCAGGGAAGATACCATGGTTTCCCTTTGTATTCCACACATGTCTACTCTTACTAAATCCTCACTTACCCGGTCAGACATGGCAGTATCTTTGCTTTTATAACTTCATCAACAGTGGTATGATGGTGCTAGAATCAGTCCAGAATCATTCTTGTTACATTCAGCAATTTTCCTGCTCACTATTATCAATAAAAAAACGGGGGCAATGTGTTTTAATATTGTAACCCCCCAAAGTACAGCTAGTAATCTGAGACTTCGGGAGGCCCAATTCAATTGCATTGCCCCCTCCAGTGAAGATGGTAGTTAATCTTAGCATGCACTCAGAGCTTCCTTTCACTGCTGATAATACTGAAATCATTCACCAGGAACAGAAAGTAGAAGTTGTAGAAGTTATTTTCCACAGTACTGGTCCCTCCTCAGTTAGATCCATCAGCAGCCAATAAATAAAAAATCGTGAAAAAAATGTAGAGTCTAAATAAGCTTTTTCCTGTGATGTTTATTGTTATTGATTATTTTAGTAAATACTAAGCTAAATATACTAAGAATAGTCAATGTAATTCAATTTACTTTATTCACATAGATCTTAACAGCAAAAAAATATCAACTTAAGTCGCTTTATGGAAATGAATCAAGTAATAGTCAATTCAGTTCAATCACACAGTCAGATTCCAACTTAACTAAGAACACCAAGAAAATATTTTATTTATAGAGATTAAAAGTCTGATGTGAAGCTGGACAGAGCTGTCTGGACCTGAAAAAAGATGGCTGGCATTGCGTTTGCATTATGCCACTTATTGGGGGGGAAATACACGATAAACACATATAAAATAACTTTCCTTAGGAATCCTATGTACTGTACCACGGAAATGTCTCACAGTTTGTTCTGTTATTTGTATTTATAATAATTTGTATGATTTATCTGATTTATTCATTGTTATAAGCCTACCGAGAGTCAGCAATTAGCCTGTTATTAAGGCTAAATGTGACAGTACAAATGTGTTAAACAATCTACCAGACATAGCCTAATATTCCATATATGTTTTATTTGTGGATTGTTTTGCATGTTATTTATGTAAAGTCCATGTCTCACATTTATCACCAAACAAAACTAGGTGTGTCCCTGATCTTTCTTCATATCTGCACTGAAGGTCCAGACTAGGGGGAAGAAACAAACCGTGGTCCGTTTAAACAGTACTAAATGTAGCTGATGTGAATTCAGCTTAGCTTTTGTATATAGCACCAGTTTACAACACATGTCATGTCAAGGTACTTCGCAGAGACCATACCTCCATACAGTTAGATTTGTTAGAAGTTTTTTTGATTAAGGAAAACCAGCTGACTGCATCATTGCTTCTCCTGGATGAGCACAAAGCAACAACACAAAAGCAAATAAACAACAAACAAACAACACATCATGCATGCAGCATCCATACACCCTAAGAAAGTCAGCAGATCGCATTGAGTCTGTGATTTGGAGAATTTACTCCCCATGAATGAACATGTAGCAACAGTGATCAGTTTATTGCATGTTTTCCATGGCTTTGCAGCAATCCCTCATAGTGAGAATGTATGAAGCAGCAACAAAATGGAAAACTCCCTTTTAGTAGGAATGAACATCCAGCAGAAGCTGTAACAGCGTGAGAATCCATCTACCATGACTAATTAATCAAAATTTAATATAAAATTTTATTTCTCATTTGAAGACTAAACTACTGTTAACGTCTTAAAAAATCTAATAATCATTAATTAATAATTATTTACCACATAAGATCCATGTTGTTTATATATTATAATTGTAAAGCAAACCTTACTTCTTAAACATGGGCTTGATAAACACTAACCAGAATGTCAAAGTTCTATTTTCAGAGGCTATTTTCTGAAAATTTTGTGGTATTTTTGGGGAACATTAGAATAGATTTTTTGTTGAAACTTTCAAGAACTTTAGCCTGCTTCCCTGTATCTTACGTGGAAAGTTAAGAATAGTACCTGTTAGGTTCCACAGAAAATGCCTTTTGTGTTTCATGCTAAACCCTAAACTTTGAGAACACTAATCTTTGAGAGTTACATTCCATATAAATAGAATAAATTAAAAAATTATTTGGTAGGATAGTGTCTGCGCATGGTATGCTAAAGAGTTTTAGATAACTAAATTGTAACAAAAGAGCTGGAAAAACTTAATAGACTGACTAAAATACTCTAGGACAGAAGTACAACTCTAAGTAATAATCCTTCATAAATTCTCCAAGAAGTATGGAAAGCCGGAAAAATTTTTTGGCCAAGACAAGAAAATGTCCAGGAAAATGTTCCCCTGTTGGCAAATCAGTTTGGGATCCATTTACTACACTTTTATTTACTTAAGGGAGTCGGCTTTTCCACAGTTGTGCCATAAAACACTGACATGAATGAAAAGTGACTTTAAAGCTAATCTACGAGTGAGTTCTCCCATGATTACCATCTTTCAAGGGATAAAGTAATGATAAAGTAGAAAAAAAACCTCTCTTAAATCAAAGGCATTTAGAAGATGTTATTTAACACTCCAGATCAATAGGCCAAAACTATTATCGTCTTCAAACAAGGTCACTGTGAATGGGATTTGAAAAAGACTTTTATATACTATGTGCAATAACAAACTACAGAGGTCATGAAGAGGTCAACTCTGCTAAACAAAAAAAAATGTCATCTTTTTATTAATGAAATACTCTGAAATAATTAAGACAAATCCTAACAATTAGAACTATAGTTCCAACAGTATGTATAAAACACCACTGTAAAAATACTCATCAAATACATGTAATGTAGAGTCAGCAACAGCCAAAGAGACACTTGTTAGAACTTGAACTTGTTAGGGAAACCTAAGCCTAGTCCCCAAAAAGACAAACACATTATCTTTTTATAAACAGCTTAGAAAAAAGTCGCCTCCACACAATGTTACGTAGAACCAGTTGAGACCTTGATATATATATGCCAGGCTCTTTGGTGGGGCTGTGACACTGCCACAGAATCAGAATTAATGCAAATGAATATATAAATAAATGTATTTTTAAAATAACATTTAACCAATTCATTTAAAAAAAAGTTTTGTATTTTTAAATATTTAAATACTCGTTTAATATTGGGCATTTCATTATTTTATGGTATATCTAATGTGTAAATCATGTTTTAGATAAAAAATAATTATTCTTTTCAGAAAATAACATTAAATTATTTAATTTTGAAAACTTAATGACTGTGACAGACCGGCGATCTGTCCAGGGTGTACCCCGCCTCTCGCCTGAAACGCAGCTGGAGATAGGCACCAGCAACACTCCCGACCCCATTAGGGACAAGGGTGTAAAAAAAATGGATGGATGGATGGATGGATGAAACCTAATGGAATACTATTTAATAATGTATTGTACATATCATCATAGTATAGTTAATATTTGTTAGATTGTTTTACATAATTGATTAAATTGAACATCTTATTATTTCTTTGTTTGTTTATGTGTTTTATAGGACATTCATATTTACACATTTCCATGCATATTTTTGCCATGTTTAAATAATGCATCGACCCACCTTTGCTGTCTCCTAACCCAGACACACACACACACACATCCACCCCATTAAAATATTGTACTATATCTAAAAATCTAAATTCAAACACATAAACTGGCCCTGCTGAAAAACCAATGTATCTCACAAACACATTGTCTTTCACCTATTATGGTTCTGTCTCAGAGTGATTCCAGCCAATTCAAGGGTGGTAAGATCCTTCTCATTTCCCTTGACTTGTACAAGCAATCGATTCCACTCAAAGACGAAGGCCGCTGCCTCCCCCCATCGGCTCCCCCCCCCCCCATTTCATTTGCCCTCCCTCTCTTTCACCATCAGAATGCAGATGGTTTAGTGTGAGGAGGGAGTTAGACATAAAAGGAGTGACACAATCTTTTATCTATAAATGTTACAGCACTGCACACCTCCCTGCCAACCTCTGAGAAGATTTGGCTCCTTCTAAAGAACATGCTGTTGTGGGTGTCACCTTGTGAGCAACCACTTTTTCTTATATCCATCTGTTTGGTCTCTGAAACATGAAGATGATTTAATCAAAATAAAAAAAAGTCCCTTACTAGCACTCATCTTACTTTTAATAAACCATATTTTTCTTTAGGATGCAATCACAACCTAATGTTTTTTACAGTGATTTTCTACAACCCACAAACACAAAGTAAAACATAGCAAACATTTACCAATGCAGTAGTTCTTTTTTAATACAGATACAGATTATTCTGACATCAGTCTAACTGAATGCCAGGCCGATTTTTTAGGCATGATTTTTAAAGCCTATATCAGATGATGATATTAATAACCAATGATACAAAATTCTACATTTTGATTAAAAATAAACATTGATCAACAAATCAAGCAAGAAAATTATTTGCAAATGGAGGGAGGATCAATGCATGCGCTTCATGTGATCTCAAGGTAAGACTGCTGACTGCAAAATTGAATCAGCAAACTTGTGCACATGTTAAGCAATACAAGGGAAAAAAATACTAATATTGGCCCAAAGTTTCAGTCGGACGATAAAAGTAAAAGTCTACCACTGGTGTTTAACTGTGAAATGAACAAGGGAAGCTTTTATTTCAGCAGGGCCTGACTGTTGATCAGAGCTGATGTGAATCTGGAAATATAACCTAGCTAGTATTTGAAGCTAATACAAAGGTCTAATAGTCCATCAGAATATATACGTATTTAAACACAAAGCCCAGAATATATAATTAACTTCGTTTAGAGCTTCTTCACCACGGTCACCAGAGCCCCCCCGATACTTCATGTGTTAGAAGTGTTTTTCCAACCACACCTTTAAGTGAAAGTGTGATTAACAGGCTACTGCAGCACTTGAGGGCATGCTAAGGAAGTAATACATCATTTTAATCAGCTGTGGGGTAGCAAAATCAGCAGGCCAGTCTTATAAAACACTGGGTTATTAATCTTTAAGAATGGTCCAGTCAAAGTCCAGACCTGTTCCAAAAAAGTACCTATCCAAAATGTGCCAAGAAAACTACTTTTCACGGAATCTATCCATCCAATGTGACTCAACTTGTCTTTTTTATTTTTAGAAAGAATAAGAAAAACTTTAGTGACTCGATGTGCAAAGTTGATAGAGACACGACTTAAAGACTTTCAGCTGTAAGGATGTGGGATATTTATAACTAGACTCAGGCTGAAACTTCTCTAAACTCTTTCATCCTGATCTTTTCACTATGCTGCTTTTTGATTACTAATGATCTCTGGGAAAACCTCTGAAGCTTTTACTTAACAACAAGAGTTATACTGAGAGGCAATTAAGGTTGTAGGGATGGATTTTGTTTTATGTTTTAAGGGTAAAGGGGTTTTCCCACATGCATATCACACTTTTGGATATTTTTATTTTTTTAAGTGAAATCCATCAATTAAATTCTTTTCTGATGGATAAAGTTTGAAGAGATTTTGATATTTTTTCCATACCTCAGGTATTTAGAAACCTTTTGTTATACCTTTTTGTATGCCATACATCTGTGGTGGTTGTTTTGAAAATATCAAACCATAATTTCATTCTTTTGATAAAATCTATTTATGATTTTGTGTGTGACTCTAACAACTTACCACAATTTTAAAGGTATCATAACGTTTGGATTGAATAACCAAATAGAAAGTCTACTTCAAGTGTATTATTGTCCTGACACAGACCTATCATTATCATAAATACTAAAAAAAATTATTATCACTGTTTAACTTGATTTATTTAGCTGGAAATACAATGTTTCCCCCCAGTCTTCTGCATCATAGGGTTAGTATCTGTGTGTGGAGGAAACTAGAGCTTTCTTCATTCCTGTTTTCGCACTGATTATAATGTTTTTATTGCTCTTAAATCTGCAATGATTTCCAACACAGTCTGCAGAGTGCTGAAGTTTAGATAAAAGACGGATCTCTACTGACTTTGCAGTTAAATCCCACATTCCTCGTAAAGCTGCAGCGGTTGGCTGGATTTATGGCTACAATTCAACCAAATCACTTCCACCCAGTAGGCAAAGAGACCTTTGCATGCGTTTGAATCAGGTGGAGGGTAAATAAAGACGGGGAGAGAGCGGTCAGAGTTCAGTGGGTATTTTATGTCCTAATGACTGAGTGTCTCAGCTTCTTCAAACAAAAACTTTGTTTAAGATTATCACCATCGAAATCTGAGATTTGATTGTGGTAAAATGGATAATTTAACTTTAATTTAGCAATAAATTTGAGATCTAAGCTCTACCACTTAGCAACAGTTCTCACTTTTTATGACTTCAAATGGGAATAATATCCATCATAGCTTTTAAAAACAATAACTAGATGAGAAGTGTTTTTTGCTGTCTGACATCAATAAGATCAACTTATTTTCGGAGGGACTGATAAAAGAAAAGCCTGAAATGATGTCAGGTTGGATCAAGGTTTTCTCTACGTGTTTGAGTTCAACGGCATAAGACAATTCAGTTCTGTATCTGCGGCGCAGTCATGTATCAGAAACGAAAAGAGAAGAATCGTTTCATGGCATTGCTCTGTAAGACATATAATTACTGCCTGAGGTTCTCTCCACTGCTGACACAGGACTTTCACAGGGGAGCCCCACAGATGAAAGGATGTGTTGTGAATAAAATTTAAGTTGATATGAGGAGTTGAACTGTTGTCCTAAAATAAATCGTCTGCTGTCAAGAACTGTTGGACAGAGTTTAAGTCTTTGACTTCTGCTGCTTTTGAAAAGTGGATATACAAGTGAGCTTTGAGGCTTTTTCTAAATAATATTAAGAGGTTTTTCTGTGATAGTTCTTCATTGCACTGTACGTCCGTCTGTCTGTCCGTCCATATATATATATATATATATATATATATATATATATATATAATACCAATGGCGGGAGACAGCTGG
>JAUZNJ010001681.1:0-18718 GCA_034780135.1 Jordanella pulchra | reverse complement strand
TCTATCTATCTATCTATCTATCTATCTATCTATCTATCCATCTATCTATCTATCTATCTATCTATCTATCTATCTATAAGTACACTTGTGCTTGAAAGTTCACATACCCTAAAGAAAATTATAACTCAAACTCAAAAAATTAAAAACTGGTAAAAGTAACAACTGAAATATTTATTATTTTTTTGATTTACTTGTTTTCTATTTTTTACGCTACTTTTTATCCATTCACACACACGTTTACACAGTTGGTGACAAAACGTCGTCACAGCTGCCTTGGGACACACTGACAAAAGCAGGCTGCCATACACTAAGTCTGAGGTTTGATTTAAGTTGTGTTAGGTTATAAAACAAATGTATCTGGCTCTTTTTAATCCATCATCTGAAAATGGAAACTAGTATGGCACAGCTGCTAACCATCTGAGACACAACTGTCCACCAGAGGTGACTGGATGGAAAAGAAGACCTTTAACAGAGAAGTAGCCAAGAGGCTCTTAGTTACTCTAGAGGGCCTGCAGAGATCCATAGCTTAGGTAGAACATTGAGACAACCAGCTCATATCTCATCTTCATAGAAAATTGGCAGGAAGAAATAACTTAATACAAGCGAGCCATAAAAGGTCATGCTTGCATTTTGCTTATAAAACAAAGACAATATAGATGTTCTGAGCAGGCAAGAACACAAAATCTATTTTCAGTTGCATGCCTGGAGGAAATCAAACAGTCCCTGTTACCTAGAATACACTGTCCTAATTATAAAACGTGGAGGTGGAAGCATCATGCTATGGGGAGGTTTTTCTTAATCAGGGATAGGAAGGTTATAAATGATGGGAGAAAGGATCCATCCTAAAGGAAAAAATTGCAAAAGACCTTGGGTTGGTAAGATGGTTCACCTTCTAGCAGGACAAGGAACCTTAACGTACAGGTAGAACTGAAAGTAGTTTAGTTTAACACATATTAGTGAGTTAAAACATTATAGTCAAAGTTTAGACGTAAATCCAACTGAGAATTTGTGGCAAGTATTAACAGAAGCTGCAACGTTTGCACCACTTTGTGTTGGTTTGTTTGACTGAATCCCATTCGAATACACAGGAGTTAATATGGACATATGGGAATAATGTAAAAATAAATGTTATTACTGCTAGAATCAATAATGGACAAACATAAAGACAATGAAGTCTGCACCAAACTCCCACATAGGGTAATAACAGGTAATCAAGGAACCATTTTGGACTTTGTTGGCTGGAGCAAGCCATCTACACATATTGTACATGATCAAATAAGGCAAATGAGTCGCAGTGCTCCCTGGGCCACTTTCTGTTTGCAGGAGCTCATGGGTCAAAAGGTCCTGGTGGGGTGAAGGTTTAGGTTGTGTTTGGAAAGGGCTGCAGCGCTCATCTGCAAACAAGAGCTTGAAATCAAACATCAAAGCCAGAGTTGGTGTGAGGCTGGAGTGCTGCGAGCTCAGAGGGTGGAGGGGCTCCTGACAGGTTGGCAGGAAAGATAACAGAGCAGGAAGCCCCCCCTAACATCTAACCCCCTGTGTTCTTTCAAAATCCCCAGATAACCCCTCTCCCCAGCTACTAAATCCTAACCTCCATGACACCAGGTTCTGCTGGACAAGCCCAGCGTCTGACCCCACTTAATCACATGCTGAACCTTTCCCTCGTGATAATCCTCCCTGCCAACTGACAGAAAGGGTCCGCTGAGTAAGCCGACCAGTAATTCGGAAGAGGGAAACAGAACGTTCAGGGGGAGCTTAATTGAAGCGTTGAATATTTTCCTTTGTTCGTTCAAGTGGGCTGGTAATCTATGAAGTGCCTGGTGAGCACTTTTCTTTGTCTCAAATGTGGGAAATAAGACCCTAACGTCCCTGTTTTAACCCATGATCTACTTTTTCAAGGCAGAAACTTTTTTTCACATTTTTCTGCTTCCTGTGTGTTTTGCTGAATTTAGTAGAAATTGCTCCACAAACACGACAGCTTGTAAACATGTGCTCGGATTTGTTTATTGACTGAAATGCAGTCTGGAGATCAGAGTCACTTGACCCTGGAGTTTAATTGGACAAGATAGGGAAAAAAGTTTTCCTGGGAAGCAATGGAACAAGGTCTCAATGAGACACTGCTGCCCCCATGAGGAACAATTTAGGTACTACAGTCAAATACTGTCAGTAAGTATGAGGTGTAGTGGATCTGATAAGATATGAAGAAGCTAATCGAATAAATGAATGGTGTGTCGATCATACAATTCAGAGCTTTCAATAAAGCTGCAGTTAATCTGTTGTTAAGTTTCATGTTGCCAAAAACAGCTTCTGAAATCTTATCCATGGGGCTCTGTCACATTTCAGGGAAAGAGTAACTGAAGGAAGGGCTGCTTGTTACAAATTTAGTGTCCAATGGTGCAGAGTGCTGCGCCTGACTGACGTCTCTACTGGCCACTGATCCGACTGTTTGTAGAAGGTCAGAGTGGACGAGGATAGTCAGGCAAAAAGTGGGCAGAGACACAGAGTCTGAAAGCCAAGATTACACAGGAGAAAGTTTGTTTGCGTCCTTAAGGAAGAAATAAGAGGCAATAGTATCTTAGTAGACAGGAGACACTGTCCCTTTTCCTTCTCTGTCTGCAAACATGTCTGACTGTGAGGGACCGCCCATGGGTAAGAGGAGCTAAGATGATTATTCTTCAGTGGTGAACCTATGTTTAAGACAGACGTCTGAAGCAAACATTGGGCATGCAAGTCTGTAAATTGTTTGGGTTTTGTGTTCCTGCGTTTTGTAAGTGTGTGTTTTTTGTTCCTGTGTGTATTTTTTCTGGAGGTGGGGACTGTCTTTGTTGATCCGTCTTGTTTCAGTCCCCACTGGGATGCCTCACCCAACAAGGAGTATGTTCATTCTGAGGCCTTATATGGAAACCTGAAGCAGATTCTTTCTACTGTGACCCTCAGTTGTTTCACCCTCATATGTCCAGATAAGAAGTTATCAAAAAAATCTTTTAGAGATGGGTGTTGTTTTTCTCCCTCTCTACATCCTGCAGAAATGAAGCACACTGGTGTATCGTGCACAGAAACTTAGGGTACAAGGACACGCTGGGTGAATGTGAAGGTTTCTTCTGGTGGGTGTGAGTGCTTTGGTGGGGTTATCTGTGTGGCATGATAAAGTATTAAGTGGTGGATCATTCTCTGCAAGTGTAACCAGGCTAAGAAAGAAAAATTATCTTTTTTGATGTGTAGCATTTTCAGCAACAGTAAGAGTTATAAATAGAAACCTTCTTCTTCTTTCCTCCTATCCCTTATTGATGTTTCTTTCTCGCCTGCTTCTTTCCTTTATTTTTTTTTACCTCTCTGATGCATCCCTCTCCTGTGAACACGATTCTGGAGCATGATGGTTCTTTGATGTTGCTGACCACACAAGGTTTCTTTTAATTGTGTCTGCTGCATGACTTGTTATCATCTGACCGTCCTCCCTTATCGTATACCATCATTCCCTCATGCATTTGCCAGGAAATTACTCAACTCTATCAAGGCTGATAAGATCAAAACAACTAAAACATTCACATCTCTTACCCTGCTCCTTGCATTCTTCCTCTTGGTATACAGACCATCGGGTTTATGCCATAACATTAGTTACAAGTGTATGACATTAGCTTGAAGTTTAAAAGGTTTTTTTCATCTAATTTGCTATGCTGAGTAAATCTTAGATCCACAGGGCCGAAGGTTTTACATTTTAGGTTAGACAATATCTTTCTTGTAAACAGTTCAAATAGCAAATTTATCATGATCATTTTACATTTTTCCATCTCAGTTGTGCTTGACCTTGTAGGTTTCAATGTTTATATTCATTTCGATGTTAGACATGGAGAAAACAAGCACGAAAAAAAAAAGAAATGGCACAAGCAGAGAGTTGCCTAAGAGTGATGAATGTTACACACTCAGGCATTATTGTAGAACACAATGGCCACCCAAGAAGTCAGTAGTCAAAACAATGTTTGCACCATTATGTGAGTTTATAATGTCATGATATATGTTGAAATGTTGGCTAAGATGAGGAAATCAGGAGAGGTTTTCTCTGAGCAGCGGACAGGCACAGACTGACACCTGGCCCAGGTATTTAAAAGCACCCTTGTGCCAAAAATTCAAGTTTAACAAAGAAAACTAATAGCAATAAGGTCAGATCTATAAATCTGACCAACACTGAGACTGTCATGTGTAAATTAGACATTTTTTCCCCAGTGATGTTATGGTGGTTGAGTAGCAGCAGTTAATGGGAGCTTTACTCCATCTTTTCTGTCCCTTTTTTATGAGAGTGAGGATCTGCCTCCTTCCAATGATGAAGGTGTAAAAATGACTCCACGCTCAAGCTAATACTGGCAGAAAAACCTGTTTAAAACCAAGAAAAATCGACTTTTAGTGGGAGTGGGAACAGATCACTGACCTGTTCAAAACCGTGTCAAATGACTTGGCAAGCGACCCTGATTAAAATTGCCTTAAAAAAAATTGGCTCCAATCGGCATGCAGTGGGAACGACAAAGCCGGGTCGAACCGCTGATTTACATGACACTATTGAGCACAACGTACAAACGTCAACACACTGCGCCAGTCGTCTCTGATCTAACAAGCCAAAACAACTCTGTTTACATTTGATAAACATGGCACAGCGCTGGTTAAAGAGGTATTAGGACGAAATAAAAGAGCGAAACAATAAAGCACATTTACTAATTGCTGTCTTCCTTACATGTTCCTCCATTGTTTATTTTCTGGATTTCTGTCAGACTGGAGACTGCATCAAAGCTAACCCAGTGTGATGCTGTCACCAGATACATCGTGGCGGGGGCACAGAGGCTACAGCAGCTTGCTTGTGGGGGTTAGCTTTTTTTTTTTTTAGCTTTTTATGGCACTAGTGACTCGTTTTTCTGACAGTAGGCTGACAGGAAAGGGGGGTATGAGAGAGGGGGGGGGGAGACATGCGGGCGGGAAAGGACCACAAGCCGGATTCGAACCTGGGTTGCCCGTGTCGAGGACTAAGGCCTCCGTACATGGGTCGTGCGCACTAACCACTGCGCCACCTGCACGCCCCAGGGGGGTTAGCTTTTTTGACCGTGGAAGGGAGCCAAAAGCCGATTGTCAGCGGGTCGATCCGTGTTTAAAAAAACCCGGGTTAACCCGCCAATATCCGTGGGAAAGAGGCTTAGGTAAGTCTGTCCACAGTTTGCTTTCTCCTGAAATGTTTTGTCCTAAAACGCTTACAATAGACATGTGGTAGATGGAAGACAGTTAAAACACTTTTATAGAGTTTGTCTTAAATATTTTCATAGTACAAGTGAAAACAAGGTCGGCTGCAATAATATCTAAACCCCTCACAAGCCCATTATCATCATGAGCCAAGAACCTTGGTGATCCTGAAATTAATTTCCTACTAACATCAGGCTCACATTCAATGTAATGCAGTTAACCTTTAGTTTTACTGTAACAATTATTTTTAAAAGAATTAAATTGTTGCACTTTTAGCTTTAACAACTTTGAGATAAAATCACAGTTTTCCTTTGCTACATCTGTGGTCTGCATCCTGCAATTCCAAAGGCTCAAGAGGCAATTTGGGTTTGTATTTAATTTGATATATTTGATGATAAAATATAGCCCTGGCTTTTGGTTTTTGCTTGTTTGTTTAATATGTTCTGTTAACTACCTCTCTGATTCAGATGGAGGCTTTTTACACTTTTTAGTGTAAAGATTTCAGTAACAGATTTAAATATTTGTTATACAGAAAATGCTAGGAAGAGCACAAAGAAATATTTTATTGTGATGTTTGTTTGTTTTGTTTCATTTTATTTACTTTGTTTATTTCCTTTGCATATCCTAACATGGCAACAAAAATCCTGCAATTTTATACAGACAAAAGATGAAAATTAATTAAAACTGAGCAAGATAAATCAAGATTTCTTTTAGGAGGCTTCTTGTTTTTATTTGCTGGTAAGAGAATAAAAACATTTTGTAAAACAAAAAAAAAGTAAAAACAATGAAACATGTGCCCCAAAAACTTAGAAAACATATCCAAGCACAACATCTGGAGCTCTTTTTGAGCATATTGCACCTTTATTTTCTATGTAGAAAAAAATATATATTAAAATAATTTTACACTTTTAATGGGAAAGTACAAGTATGGCCCCTGAGTTCTCTCAACTTGGCACTTTTCATCCACTTAGCAAAATGTTTCAGTAGTAATTATAGCTTATTTCCTACAGGTGGCAGTATTGTCATGTTTTCATAGCCAACTAAAAGTGTGAAGGAGACCCATAGGAACAGACACTTGAGCTACAATGTTGGGGGAAGGAGTGAGAACAGATTAGGGATTCAAAACCAGAGAGATTAAGATGGAATGAATAGTGATGAATGGAGGGAATGATTTTGAAGGGGATAAAGGAGGTCAAGGAGGGTGAAAGAAGGGAAGGAGGTCTTTAGTCTTCTTGCTACAGTGGCCTTGATAGATGCTGAAGAGTTTCTCAGTTTTAGACTCCATATAGGGAACTGTTTTCTGTGAAAACGCACCTGCGCTCTGATGTTATCACAGTCTGCTGATATTAGGATCACTTCTATCGCCCCTAATATGAGAAGCAGCTCTACTGATGCAGATTATGTTCCTCATTCAGGCAAACTGGTTGCAACGAGCCTTTTTGTCCTTCAGGAACTAAATAGATTTAATATTTCAAGCATGTTGCACAGGTTTTTATGTATATAGATAATCATATTCGTTATGTATGTGCTGGATATTGTAGGAGTCTGGGGGATGGGCGTACATGGCCCTACATTTGATGTGATTAAACTTGTCATGACCTGAGAGAACCGGCAGCAACACTCCATTTCACTGTGTGTCCTGTTCATACATATACACTTCAGCTTTTCTGGGTGGTTTTGGTAGCTCTGATATAAATTCAGACTTAGATTAGATCATTATTTCCAGATTATTAGGTCGATGAAGTGTAATCAGGGTAAACCTGTTTCCTGGTGTTCAATGGCCTTACACGGCAGCAGTTTTATAGACTTTAATGGATTGGCGTCTGGTGAATTATACACACATCCAAGACCACTTCTGCATCTTAGCCATGCCTCATTAACATATAGATTAGAAGAGTAGGAATCACTGGAGTTTGTAACCACGCATCTCCACTTCTCTGGCATCAATACCACGAAGTTTAAAGCTGAGGTTCAAAGGGTGAAACAAAGCAATAAAGTCTCAAATAAAGACTAAAATAGCATCAGAAATGGTGTCATGGTGTTATAAGCAGAATGAAGCAACAGATCCACATTACACGGTCACATCTGCTTTTTTTCATTCAGTGTTTTATACCAGGGGTCTGGAAGTGGTTTCTGTAGGTTTGATCTACAGCCATGTAGGAGCTCTGGGTTTTTTGACCAGTCTTCTTTTGAATTTCTTCCTCTCCTTGTTACTTTTTTTGTTTTTTTAACCATTTCTTTCTTTTATAGAATTAAAGACACAAAGCATTTGACTCCTGACAGATTAATTGAATAAAATCATGGCTTTTTTGGGTTGGTTGGTAAAAAAAAAGATGCTATTTTCTTAATTAAAATTTACTTAAAATTATGAAAACTGGCTTTAGGTATACTTACTACCTATAGAGGAAATGTACATTTTTATCGTGAATATAGCTTGGAGGGAAAGAAACCAATTTCTAAATGTGTTTTTCAGCCACGCTAGTATAGGCATATTTTTTTCTTTACAGAAATGTAAGAGCTGATTATGTTTCAAACAAATTCCTAATCTCTTCATACAGAGCCACAGATAAGAGGGAAGCCTAGTGTTTCCACATGACGCCAAAGAGCTTTCCTTGGTGGTAAGACACGCTGAGGAGTGGTAAAGGAAGAACAATCTGGTGCTAAATAAAGCAGAAATGAAGGAGATGATTATTGACTAGAGGAGCACACTGAGAGAGCATCCTCTTCTCAGCATCAGTGGCTGTCCATTGAGGAAAGTGGGGGACATTTGTTTCCTAAGGGGGCAGATTTACACAGCACCCAAGCTAGCACACAAACATCTTAACAGTTGCTAATGGGACCCAGCAACGATCAAAGCAAGTACATCATCGAAACCCCTCACATGTCATTGAGACGTTCTTCAAAAAGTTGCAATCTAGCAAATGTTGCCTCAGTATGAAGAGGAATACAAGTCAAAATGTTGCTTTCTTTTCTGCTGGAATCTGCAGTGTTATACACCCAAGTGTCCCTGGCAGTGCTCTAGGTTTAGTCTTTGTTATTGATCAGCACCCAAGCTAATTTAAAATTATATATCTCATTAAATGTTATTTGAGATTTGTATTTCAGGAATACCCTTGATGTCTATCATGTTTGATAGGTTGTGACCTCAGATTGAGGTCACCTCCATCTGTGATAGTTAATCCGACACATATCTGATAGTTTTTAAAGGCTCCACGGCCTAGACATTTTTATCAGACCTTTACATTGTTTAACTAATTCTCTACTGTAAAAGCAGTTATCGTCCCACTAAGATGCTCTCTTTGTTCTTACTTTCTCTACTCTTGTTATGATCTGTTCAAGATTATACAGACTTTCATTGCTCAAAGGTTTAATAATAACACACAGACAAGAGAGATCCACAATTACATTTTATTAGCACTTTTTAACAAAGCTCAATTGATTAGTAGTATTAACAACCATATAAAAAGTACAACTTTAGCGAAAAATCAGAATTGACCATTAAGACCTTTTGTGTAAATTTAGGCTAAGTTTTTCCTCCCTCAGCAGCCCAGCGTTTATTCTGCTTCAGCTGCTCCACATTTACTCTGATTACACTCTGGTTTGATTTGTCCTCGTCAAACCTTACTTCGGTATAAAAATCTCTGGTTTTCATTTTCTGTCACTGGATCATGCTGTACTGTCCTGGTTTCCTCTTGCTAATTAAACTTTTGCGTTTCAACTTTCAAACTTTATTCTGCATTTTGGACGAGGATTCGCACATGTTTCTACTTTTTTATTTCATCTTTTTTGTGCTATTACTTTGGAAAATGACCTTTCATTTTGCTGCTCTAAGATGGCATGTCCATCAGTTGAACAATAAATCTTGATTTAATCAAATTTCTTCCTTGTTCTTCTCATGAACTTCAAGGATCCTTATCTTTTCCATATTTCCTACTTTATGAGACTCTGAAAATGCTATCAAATTACACATTCTGGTGCTGAGGTGACACCATCAGAGGTCTGTGGGGATAACTAAAGATTGCCTGTAAATATTACAGTCTGTTCATGGATAGCTACATCATGTAAAAAGTCTGTGATACTGTATTAAGAGCAGAAGTGGTGACCCAGTTTGTATCTGACTCATAACATCATCACTTGGCACTGCTGCAGCTTGTGTGGCCCACAGTGGATCGCTGCACTATGCAGCTGTTGTTTCCTTTGACTCTGCAACACGGCTGCTCTGCACAGACAAATGACCAGATTTATGTGGTATCATAAAGAGATAAGATGGCTGTTCCTGCAGTTGAGAAAATAACAGGACAGTTAGCAGAGGCTGTAGGTTTGTATCCACGATGTTTGCTTGCAGGAGACATTAGATTCAGCTTTTCTGCTATTCCCAGCCTGAGCTGTTCCCTCACTGCCTGAAACTGGGTCACATTTCCAGCATAAAATCCAAAAGAGCAGAAACTCCCAGCATTTCTTTGTAGTGATGCATTGTAGGCTCTCACGTGGAAGACAGTGGGCGTTTTTTTTTTTTGTTTTTAGCAAGATGTCTGTCATCACTTTCACTGACACTTCCTAATATGTAGATCAAAGCAGGGGGGGGGGGGATAAATTTTGTCATAAAATCCCGTTTGATCTTGATTTGGTTACTTTTATCATGGAGTATTTGTGTTTTTATTTGAAATTTTTAAAATACATACATAGTGGTGGTAGCAGGGTAAAGTTTGCAATACAAACAAAAGCAATGAAATGACATTCTGGTAGAAATTCAGTCATGTCTATGTCTGAACATGTCTGACTTGCTTTTTTCTGATAGTTTCATGTGGACTTGCTGCCATGTTTTGCATTTTTGTCTTTTTGCATAACAGTTGATGCCATATTGAAGTCCATGACACAGAGCAGTTCATTGTAAACTACTCTATATAATTGTAATTTATAAAGCAAACCTGAATCATCAGAGTTTTGGTTAAAATAGTTAAATTCACTATTTGCTAAAATACTTGGTGTCGATTTTATTACTCTTCCCAGAAGAATCTGCAACAAGTCCTGATATACGACACTGCTGTCATATCATTGCCATTGTTTTATAGTAGCATTCAAAATTTGTTGAAACCATTTCAGAAAAAAATAAACTTGGTATTAATTACTTTTATTTTAATAATTGATATTTGCTTATAATCCCACTTCTTTGTACCCTGTTTTAAAGAGTTCACGGTATAAAGCCTTATAAATCTCTCAGTCGGCAACTGTCCAGTCACCATAAACCAAATGGGATGTTTAACTAGTTCAATGTGTGTTTTTAAGGCGTTACTCAGATTATACTGTAATGACTCATTCAAATCACAGGTTGGATTAATGCATGGTGTAAAAAAAACAAGAAATAACCAGGGCAGGCACACAGATGGTGGCTGGATCACAGCGAGGATTGACCCCCACGTCACCCAGCTCTGGATTTGATTGTTCATAATCCTGACCCACCGGGAGACTGACTGGTCATCTGCTGACGAAAGGGATGTCAGCAGTTTCTTTTTCCCTCGTTGCATGAAACAAATAAATGTTGGTTCCTGCTGAATTTGACCTTCAGCAGCGATCTGAGAGCTACAGCTGTAAAAGAGGAAGGTTAGGGAACACAGCCTTCTAACTAAAGGCCAGTCTCATTTTTTTCAAGCTATAACAATGAAAAATAATATTATACCGAGATTTAAAGTGATCACCCAACACTGTTATTTAGATATTGGTTTAATGAAAGGAAAATGATACATGGTTTGTATGTAATGTGATCTTATTCTTTACAATGGAGCAGATGAATGAGGAGCATAAATGGAGGGTTAGGTACAAAATTCAAACACAAGAACCCAATGAAAACCAAGAAACAACTGAGCACCTGGTTAATAAGGGAAACAGGTGGAAGTTACAAGCAAAAGCAGGAGACGCAGGAGGATGGGATTTAGAGTTGGATGCAGGAGTTCGTCTTGCAACCGAAGGGTTGCAGATTCCAATTCCAGCTCAAGCTGTCTCTGTCGTAGACACTTCCCCCGCTTGGTCTATTGATGGTGGTCAAAAAGGATGGTGCCTGAACGTCAGCCTCACTTCTGTTCTTGCAGAAATCAGAAATTTAGCATCAACTAATGAACTGGTAACTCTGACTGAGAAGAAGAACTGGAGGAATAACCTTCTAAAAATGAGAAAACAATGGAGAAACTTAATAGCAACATGAAAAATGTGCAAGAAAACAAGCTAAAATAATTGGAAATCATTTGAATCATAGTGAAAGTAATGAACTCACTAATATCATATACCCCAGATAGCAAGAATAGTAGAATATAACAGGAACTAAAAGGCATAGCAAATATTAAACATAAATATATATGAAAGTTGCTTAAAAACATGAAAACCATAACCTGACACCTACAGATCATGGAATTGCTAAATGAATAAACTGAATCTGAGCTGAACTGCACAGCCTTCAGTGACCAGATAATATAGCAAAGAGAAGCCGGAGCAGCAGCTGTGGGTGGAGCAGGTTCTCCATCTGCCTCCTGCTGAGATTCAGGCAGGATTCTGGGCCCCATGTGAGTTTGTTTTTGGAGAGCAGAGGGTGGAGGGGGGCTGGTAGGGGGTCTGGTTTAAGGGATTGTGCTCCTCTCATGTGAGTACTGAAAAAAGAGAGGCAGACGCAAATAAAAGCCAGACCTGTCCCTAATCTGGATACCAAATCCGCTCCACAATGAGATTTACAAAAGTCTGAACCCACTCCAGACAAAACAGCACAAAGCTTCAAAACTTCACAGAGAAGGACAAAGGATGCTTCCAGAGCTCTGCCTGTGCACAGAGCAGGATATTCTTTTCTGTATCTGCTTAAAAACATCAGACTTTGATCCATTTGGATCCTTTAAAACATGTTGGAAGTGTTAAAATAGGAAAGCAAGGAGGTTCTAGCATCATTTTCAGATACATTTGATGTCCATAAAATAAAAAACATCAAATTCAACACATGTTAAAATTCCTGCGATCAGACCAAACATGTAGCGTGAACCACTGCTCTACAAAGAGTACCTTGTTTCCTTGCATAATCCAGGCCGTGTTTGGTGCGTCTGCTGATGCTTGATGCTGTTGTGTAATAAGTGAAGCAGAGAGGTGGGGGAGGCAAGGCTCCAGAGTCACTAAATAGGTGAGGATCTGGAAGTAATCTAACATTTTATCTGGTTAAAGGTCAAACGCAGCCATGTTGCCTCTGAGGCCCGTTAATAACAGATACCTGCACAGAAGAAGCTTCATGGAGGTGGATGTGATCATATCTGCTGAGAAACCCGCTGCTGTTTTTGGAGCATCTCTGTCTCTGTGTGACTTGTCGGCTCTGCCTTGTGATCTGAAGAGAAAAGGGGGGAAGTGTTTCAGCATGAATGTAGGCCACAGATTCTATTTTCCTAAGGCTTTTTTTTTCTCTTCATGCCTATAAATAATGCAAAGCATTTTCTCCACTTAATCACATACAAAAAAAACTCTAACCCCCAGTTTGAAGTAGTGGCCAATTGCCCCTTTTTTCCCTTCAGGGTTTACCCCCCATTATCCCAAAACTCCCACCTCACTTTTTAATTTGGCTTTCCCTCCTCTAGTCCTTCTCCTCCTTGGTCCCCTCCCCCTCTATCCCATTTATTTCTCTCTTCTCAGAATCCCCTGATCTCCTGTTCCCCCTCTCCCTCTCTGGTCCTTGTTTTAGGGATGGTTTCGTCTTCGCAGTCTGCAGCGGTGCAGATAACACAGACAGAGAGGACAGAGTGATAATCGTATTTAACCACAGCAGAGATGCCCCGACAGCACTTAGCTCAAATACTCGGCTGAAGATTTGGGAGATTTACGATGTAGGTCTGCTACACTTTGTCCCCTTGTGACTTAAAACATGACATAATGAAAGAGGACAAAATGAATGTTATCTAAAAGAAGCCATTTTAGAGGTTAAAGTTTCAGCTCCAATGCTTTCAAACAATTCAACTTTTTTCAGTTAACCAATGTGGTCCTCGAGGCATACCAGCTGATTGATCCTCTTCCACAACTTGCAAAAGTTCAAATCCAGCTTCAGGGTGGAAAAGAAATTAATATTGAAGGAGGATTTGATAGAATGTTGCATATTTTTTGGATTCATGCAGCAACACTGAATTTCCTCTTTATGCTAGATGGACGCAGTTAGTTAGAAATAAGTTAAGGAGCTTTTTCATCCAGGGGGGGTTCTATCTTAGGTTGGACCTCCTAATTGAACATAAGGAGAGAGTTAAGGTGGTTAAACTTCCTTGGTGCCACCATTTTTAAATTTTATAGAAACGTGCCATTAGACATCGTTAAAAACACACTGACAGCTATACATCAAATTTATCCAGGAAAACCTTCAGATGGATGGATGGATGGATGGATGGATGGATGGATGGATGGATGGATGGATGGATGGATGGATGGATGGATGGATGGATACTTTGTTGGAAAACACTTCTAAACAATCTTTAAAACTTCACTGCCAGCTGAGATGGTGTCATGTTGATTTATTTATGTATTTATTTTAGTAAACAGCCTTAGAATTTATATGAATTTTAAATTATAAATGGATATAATACTTTTTGTTTTTGCAAAACTGTTTAATCCTTCATGCCTGTGAGAGAAGGGGAGGAGCTCTGTGTTAGACCACGCCCCCTGCGTTCTGACTCGCCCTCTCTGTGTGACAGAGGAAGGCTGGGCTGTCCCGAGCTTTATCTAAACACCCACAGAGCCTCTGACACACCAACACACTCTCTCTCTCTTACACACACACGCACAGAGACACACAAACAGAGCGGGCTCTACGCGCCCTGTTTTAAGCTGTTTCATTTTTCTACTGGAGATCAGCTGCAGACACAGGAGCGCTTTTACAAAACACAAGAAGGACAAGAGGAGACTGCAGACATCTCTCCTCCTTCTTCTTTTTCTTCCTGCTGCTGAACCTCAGGAGTTTTACTGGGAGAAGAAAAACAAGTCCACATGACAGCATGGGAGTGAATGGGTTGCCAGGGAGCCTGAACCGTGCGGAGTGAATGGAGAGAGCATTAAGTGGACGGCAAAACTAACCGAGAATGGAGGACGGCTTTTCCAGCTACAGCAGTCTTTATGACACCTCATCCCTGCTCCAGTTCTGCAACGGTAAAACTAACTCATCCTGTTTCTCATATTCCTCCGCTGCATGTTCCCCAACCAGCTGACTGGGAGTGTTTTCTGCTCTCAGAACTGAGATATTCCAGCTGCTGCTCTAACATGAACAGTTAATCCAAAGTTGCAGTTTTACACAGTGCAGAAACCAGAGGAATATAGACATTTAAGGATGCACGTAAACAGAAGTCATACATCAGCAAGAATCAAGGCCAAAAAAAAATGTCAACATTCTGTCAGAGTGAGTCAGCTGCAGCCAAAGAGCCGATAAACAAAGACAAGTAGCCAGTTCTGCTTCATGTCCTTTTGGAAAAGGTTCTACTGTTCTAGCTGATCATCTAATGAGAGATAATGGCTGTAAGACAACTAGAAATGACTGTTCTTTGGAGAGGAGGAAGCTCACTTTAATGGGAGGTGATGTGTTGGAGAGGGATGAGTCAGGGATGAGTGAAGACAGGATGACACATCAGAATTACATCGTTATAAAGCTCAAACTGGGCTCATATTGGAAATATATTTCTGCTTGGTTTTTGAATACACCCCTAATGCCACTGATACTGATGCAGCCCAGACAGAGGCGGGTTTTTAAACTTACTATATGGCTCTCCATCCATGGTGGCACAACCAAGGGGACTACTTAGCATCCAAAAACAGCACAAATTATATTATAACTTCATGTTGCTGATATTTTATGCAGTAAAAGGCCATTTTTTTAAAATACTATTCATTTGGCAACTGGATGTGTTTCTATGTTGAGTCAGGTGTGCAGAGGGAGGGGGTCCCTCAGAATCCAGCAATGCCTACAGACAGTTAGAGACACACAAAGGGGATTAGACCTAACATAAGTTTGCTGATTTCTGCAAAGAGTTCCTCTTCTTTCTTCAAGTTTTTTCTTCATTTTTACAGTAAATGTTAATATGTAAGAGTGCTTTGAAGTGTTCGTTCCTTCACAGCTTGTCATTGTGAGCCGCTTCTGCTGCCATTACACATAATGAAAAAATCAATGCCATTTACTGAGCTGTGTAAGCACTTTTGTAGCTGATGAGAAGGAAGAATAGAATAACTGCATCGAAAAAAAGCAAAGATGTTGAATTACAAAGAGGTATCTGCTGCTGGGCGTCCAGTGGGTGCCTCAGTGTTTTCATGAATAACTGATGAGGTGAAGCTGGTTAAAAGCGTTCTGGATCTCCTTCAAATAAAGCTAAGACACAAAGAGAGAAGCTGTAAAGTTATGGATCTTTAAGAATAATTCCATTTTGGTTGCACGTTTTACCTAAAACCTTGTATCTTTTCAAATCAAACTGAAAATGTCCAGCTTGATTCACCTGTCATGCTGCCTTTTAGTTACAGATATTTTAAATTGCATCCGCTTTCTGTGAAACGACAATGACAGCCGAGGTGTGCGTTACTTTGACTGACCTGAAAAACAGGTGCAGCAGCAGCGTGTTCCAGATTATGGAAGGTTTACGAGTTTCCTCTACAAAATGATTGGCCTTTAAACCTCTGAGAAATAAAAGTGTATCAGCAGGTGCAGCTTTAGAGTGCAGTTCGTCTCCACGAGGTTTAGATCTGTTGAAGCACGATTGAAACATTTGGTCTTGTTGCTTCTTTCCCAGCCTGGGACACACTTACAACTTCATTTTACTTGATTTATTTTGATAAAAGTCAAACAGATTCCTAAAAATGCCAAGTTTTGTCAAGGTTTGGTGACATTTGTAAAAAAAGATACAAAATCTAGAATTCAGGTTAATTAGCTGAAGAAATGATAAAAGTAAATAATGCTTGTCAGGTAAGTCAGGCACATGTTCCCTGCAGCTCTTTCAAGCCATGCGTTGGCTTGTAAGGCATCCATGGGACATTAAGCAAAGATTTTAGTTTACAATCGTTATCTTTAGAAATGCTTGTGTTTTTCTATGTTTACGGTGAGGGAAGGATTAGTTTTAGTTTAGAGGTTTGTAGGTCATGGAAAACCGCTTTCTTAACCGCTCATGCACCTTCCACATCAATAAATAATGAGAGGGATACCCCCATCGCATCAGTGTTTGACATGCAGGGGGGTTGAACAGTTGGGAGTGACACTGCCTTGTACAAGCCATGTATACACCACATGCTCACTGCTACAGAATCAAGGCAACTTCTACTCCAATACTGAAGGAATGACAAAAAGAAATTGCATCATTAGGCTTTGATGCCTCAGACACCTCAACATTCAGCAGGCTTAAAAGCTGAAAGTGAACTGATAGCATGACCTATTTCCTGATGATTTCTGCTCATTTAAATATCTTAACAAGTTGATTTAAATATGACAAAAACATGAAATAACAATAAAGTCCTGGAGGAGTTAGATACTTGGTTCTGATTCCCACCATTCATCCCAAAGTGCCAAGAAATGTCAAGTCTTCATAGCCTTTATTTTTTCTAATTGTTAACCAATTAACGATTGGTTTTCAATACATCAGCTGGATGGCAAAACAGAAAACGCTTTTACATCGGTATCAGGAAGCAACTGCTGAAATATAATGTCTTTGATATATTTTAATACCTTCAGGCATATATTTCTAACTCACTTGAGGAATGAATGACCGGTTTGCATCATAACTGAGGGAACATGATGATGTCACCGTTTCACAGCTATCAGTTGGTGAAATATGAACTAAGAGGGGGAGCAGAGTTCAGGTTTACTGGAAAACACCTGAGAGGAGGTAGTCTAAAGCATAAAATACCTTAATATCACGCTGAAAAGTACAGACTCAGCATATAACTGGGAGGGTTTGACTTGGTCTTCTTCTGTTACAGGAACAAAAGAAGCATTATTGATTTATGAGTCCAATAAGTCTTTAAAAACAACAGAGGAAGATGCTCAACCAATTACTGTTTAGACCAGTAGAGGTTGTTGGTAGATTTAAAAAACTGTATCCAAATTCTTTGGCATTTTTTGCTCTTTGCTCACTTTTGACAATATAAAGCCACTTTGCATTTTTCACAATACTTTATCTTTTGAGGTATTGTTGTAATCAGAAATCTAAAGTCTTTTTGTTTTCTAGCCTCCTTGTGTTTCGTTTACATGCACATATACATGCATCTTCACACAGGGCAGCAGCTTCTTGTATTTTCCTCCAACAGCCTGCCTCATCAGGGGCGTGTGACTAGGATGAGAGAGCACACATCTACTGGGTTTGTCCCAAAGGCCAAACTGACATCATAGTTCTACACTCGCTTATATCCACTCAGAGCAGCAGCGAATGATGTCACCTTTCTTTAACTGCCCCTCTCGTGGCTTGTGTGTTGTGGAGCATCCAACCAGACTAATGTTGAGAGAGCAGGTCAGCTAAACTGCAGAAATCATGAGCAGGCTGAGTGCTTTGTCTTTGGGAGGTCAGGCTAAATGAAAATTAGCCCCGTCACAACCTCCAAACACATCCAGACATGCTGGCTGATTACAGCTGATGGAGGAAGTAAACCCTTTACTGAGGCCTTTCCTCTGAAATCAGATTTAGAACAAACTGCTTCTGGAGAAGAGCTGAGATTTAATTGCATTAGTTTGTGGTTTATAGTTGGTAATGATGATGGAGTTTATTTCTAATTGCTTTCACAAATGCTTTGATATATGTTGTTGTTTTAAGGGAAAAAAGTGACCTTTCTCAAGTTCCATTGAATAATGTGACAGTTGTTTCCTGTTTTGTCTGCATGGGCACTACCGGCAGCTATTTCCCTAAGTCCAAAGTAGCTGTGTTTGCATGGCATGACGTAAGGAGAAGGGAAAAAATAAAACTTTAACACCCTGAAATAGACTGGAAAGCAGCAATCAGCACTAAAAACAATGAGCTTTTCTTCGGATTTAATTTTTACTTTGATTCAACCAGCATATAAATGAGATGTGATTTCCTGCGCTAGCGACATTAGTGACATATAGAAAACGATTGACTAACTAGATATTCATCACTGGAAGTATTTCTTCTTCGGAGCCAAATCCTTCCGGAGACAGACGCCAAGCAGGAAATGCTTCTAGTTTGTTTTGCTTTCACATTAAGTCCCTGTACATGTAATGAAAATAAACTGTTGTATGTAGTTACATTTATAATATTGTCCATTAAAAACTTAAATCTTATCAATCATTACTCTAATATTCCATCCTGATGGCTTCAAACAAAGGGTTTAAATAGCGGAGGATGAGATTAAGGAAATGCGGAAGACATAAACGATGGGATCAACAGTAGCACAGATCTGAGTCAGGGTCTTGAGAGGGAGTGAAGAGGACACGTTTAAACATTTGATCTAGAATTGCTATCAGTGCAGTATGTTTTGTGTCTTCATGTTGCGTGTTTGTGTTTGTCAGCAGTGGGGA
>JAUZNJ010001670.1:0-18721 GCA_034780135.1 Jordanella pulchra | reverse complement strand
AGATATTTACTCCCAACTTAAGTATCTATTGAATGAACCAAGGTATGTAGAGTTAACTAAGTTTATAAATCCTCTTATAATTTTCTTTCAGTATCATCTAACATATCTGTAATTGCATAGCCTCTTTTTTATGAGTTGTTGATCATTTTGCTCCTAGCTTATTTCTATTTTATTTTGGACAAAACTTGCAGACATCAGTCATCTTACTTTGTAAAGTCAGTGTTATTGAGTTCTAGCTGTTATCTCTGTGCAGTTTCCCTCTCAGGATCAGTTGTCTGAGCACTGTGTGTTGATCTAGGCACATTAGAAAGACCAGACAGAAGCTGCAGCAGCCAAAAGATTATCTCTTAGACTATGAACCTCACAGTGAGGACAACTTTTGTTGTTATCATAAAACTGAATCTAAAACAGGCTAAAAGAAAACTTCAAAAGTATTTCTTCTTGTATTTCTGAGCTCATCCTAAACCTTGTCATTTGTCTCCTTGAGTAAACTCCCCATTGTGCTCATTTATAGAGCTACAGTTATTCAGTGAGACTCAGAAGCTGTAGTTGTGTTCTTATAAGATTATTATTTGGGTGTGTCCAGTATTTATGACATAAATACAATAACTAATGGTTTAGAAATACTTCCTGTATGATATGCTAATTAAAAATTATGCTAAATGTTTGGGAATTCTGACTTAAATAGCCTAGTTGTGATGCTCCCAAAGAGCCCAGAACTGACCATTAAAATGCTTTGATTTAGTTTAAACCAATATTTCAAACTGGATTTTAGCATTCCTGATTATATTAATTCATTTTGCTGCAGAGAATCACACAGAGGATACTGGACAGAGTTTATAACTAGTTTAACAAAGTGTGTCTATTATATGCATAAATATGTGCATATATTTTCAGTTTCTCCCCATTATTATCCTCTTTATTTTTTTCTTTCTTATGGTTCCTTTTATATTTATGTTTTAGTGATTTTGAGTGATAGTGATGTCAGTTTTCAATTGGGGAGGAAATTTAAAACCCATGAGGTGAAAACATCTTAATTGGCCTGCAGTTAGAACAGTAGGCTAAAGTGAATGTTGGTGAAAATTAGGTGATGGATCACACTTCAACTCGTTTTCACACATTTCTTGACTTTTGATGTGGCAAACTTTTGTTAGCAGGGAGGGTTTTCTTTTCTGATGCCCTAAAAATATCTTATTTTTGAAGAACTCGCAGATACACATAAATAAAGATGCATTAATAGATGCATCCTAACCGACGTCGTCATTGTGCACCTTCACACACATCAATCCCTTTCACTCTCTTCACTCTCCCTAGGGAAACATAGTCCTGCATCAGCTGCTAAATTGCCTAAACTCCCTCTCTTCCACTAATGGGCTACCTGTCTTCCTCCATGCCTGAATGTCTGTCTACAATAATGAGTTTCTGTTGTCCGTCTGTCTGCCTCTGTGTCCTCCTGAATGTCTGATGTCTCGTCTTTATGTGGGTTTTATTCATGTCTTTGTAGAGGAGAGTTCCTGCTGTGAAATTGCTCCTATTTCCCTCTTACCTGTTTTCATGTCTGCTCTCTCACCCTGTGCTCACCACAACAATATTTTTTTATTTTAACCATTTCCTGGGTAGAACTATGATCTTTCTTACTCTTCATTTATGGCTGTTTGTGGCTCAATCCATACAAGCCCATTTCCGTTATTACAACTGATTAGGGATGCCTCGATAAAAGTTTTTTTTATTTTCAGTACAACACCCATATTGAAGCTTTGAGGAGTGACCAATACTGATATTAACCCGATATAATATCAGCACAAATAATGCATACTTTTATAACTTGTTTCATAGTGAGGAAGCTTGGAAAAGGCTTCATCAAGTGAAAAGACTCAACCAGAAAACAACAGACCCATTTACTATTAACCAATGAGTTACATACACATAAATGTAGAAAACATTCAACAACTGAAATGATAATAAATTTGAATATGGAAAACCTCTGCTTGACAGGCTTTGCACTCAGGAACAAAGTTTTTTTCAGACTCGTAATGAAAAGTACATTCACACAGACTGTTGCTGTGATCATGTTGGCTCTGTGCATGAAACACAAGTGCTGCTAGATATAAATGCTGAAGCAGACTAAATGATTGGAGCAGTGTGCTTCTATTAGCATGCTTACAGCAGCAATGTTAGGATATAATCAGATATTGTTTTTTTGGGCTGATTTCAGACCAATTTATGATATCAATATCAGGATATTCGTATAACAGATCAACAAGACAAAAAACATTTAAAAAGTAAACTTTTAAATACAACTAGAAAAACTTCAATATTAAAAAGTAAGATCATGTCAAACTTTAAAATGTTTCTCAGTGTGTCCTGTTGCATCCCAGTGATCCAGGCAGACAAATCCACAAAATTAAAGTAATTTTTCTGAAAAAGTTCTTCTTTGTTAAGATGTTTTGTCTCCCTTCAAAGTGACTCTACCATTGTTTTCTAAAGGTTTTATATTACACCCTGTTTCTCTGAATGTTGCTGTACTCTAATGACTTATAGATTTGACTTCCTGGTGGTTTATAATCTGTCGGGAAACATGTTTTCATTTCTATGAAAAAATCATTTTAAAAAATACTTGAAGTTGTTGGTTGTTGAAGCAGGTGTAAAATATCTTTCAAAAGTACTTCCTTTCAAAATAAAAGTTGGGCAGGATATTACCAGGATTAAATGTATGAAATTTTACTTGATTTAACTTTCTTAATTCCATGCACAACAACCAATTATTCTCTGTATTTTTGAAAAGCTATCAGCTGATTTTTTTTGTTTCTACAGTCCTGAACTGCCAAACTCTGAAAAAATGTAAAAAAATAAAACAATAAAAAAAACAAGTAAACATTGCAGTGGCAGATCTATTTTTTAAACCAGAAAAGCAAATAAAAACACCCTCAAAATCAAATTAAAACCAAGCAGTCAGGATAGTAAAGGGTATCTTCTCAGTCTCTGTTGTTGCTATAATAACATCACATTAGTCATTGTCACTGCCTCCCATTCTACTTATTCCCATTGTTTCCCTTTTTGCCATCGGGTAATATATTCTTCTGAGAGCAATGTTTTATTCTCTTTCACATCATTTGAGAACTCTTCCTGCTCTTCATCACTTCTTCTTTTTTCTCATACTTTAGATCTAATTTGTCTGGGAGATCAAAACTCTGATGCCATTCCCAAATTAAATGCAATTGAAGAAGAAAAAAAAAAGATTTGAAAAAGAAAAAAAAAGACTATCTTACTTTTTTGCTAGACTAGACTAACAGCAATGCAAATCAGTTTTAACTTATTTCTCCTTATCTTACAATTAATCTTAGGATTATTCACACTCCAAGGAAGTTTATATTTCCTTTTCAATTATCTAAAATGTGATGCAGGCATCTTTTAAAAAGATAATTAAAAGCTAGAGGTGGGTGACGCTTACATTTTTTAATTGTAATTAACTGCATAACTTGCCCGATCAATCACGATTAATCGTATTGTACAGGCAAACTCGAAGACTGCTTTCAGAAGTAGTGTAAAAGGCAATTTTATTTTAATGGTCAGTTTTCCATATGAAATAAAGAGCCATAACATTTGTAGCGCAAACATTTTTAACATCGGCACTTATCAGTAAACCATGTTAGGTGTAAATCTTAATTGGAAAAATGTAAAACAATGATCATAATAATTAACATAAATAATAATGATAAATGTAAGCTTATTGCCACTAACACGACACTCTGGGGGAAAAATTAAGAGAAAAATAAACCAGCACAATCCTGAACCTCAATCAGAACAAACAGGCAACTTCTGAGGCAACAGCAAAAACTTTTAACATGGAGTCTATGTTTAATACTAAAGTTTCAAGCAAATATAAGTTCATTATTAAAACGTGCTTTAGTGGGGACTAAAATATAAAGAACATGTTCTAATGAAGTTCTGTTTGTTTTTCTACTCCTCTGAACTTAGTTGCTAAGACACATGAGATTATTTACATTTGCTCTGGTGATAACTGTCATATCTGCTGTTAGGAAGATCACTAAACTTAAAAATGACAATCAAAAAACTCCATGACTTTGCTGTTCAGCTTTGGTATTTCAGAGTTTTCCCTTCTTACTCGATTGTACGACAGCAAGCTGATCTCCTTCATCTTCTTCTCCTTGAATCGGTGGCTGGTCTGGTACTTGGCTCTTTGACACATTATCGCCACCTGCTGTTCCAGAGTACGAGTCAAATAGAGAAATATTTATTGCCATTACAGAATCCAAACTCATATTAGAATTAATATTTAATTATTTATTGCTGTTGATTATCTCCATCTCATCGAGAGCAGAAGGCTTCCTTGCTAACAGCCTAATATTTGTCAGACTGAAGTTGAGACTCTGACTGGACAACAACAACAAAAAACATGATGATCAATTGAAACGCTTATATAAAAAAAAACCCGCAAATCTACCAAGAAAATAGTTAATTCCTGATTTAATTATATGTGTTTAAAACCTAAAAGAAAAAATTTAAGGTTGACCTTTGTGTTTTTCACTGGAATATCATGATGGAAACTTTCATAGGAGCAAAAAAAGTTGTCTATTCATGTTAGTTTGGAGGTTTTCTATGTGTGACAGTCATCTTGAATAAATAAATTAAGTATTGCCTCACATAACAATTCGATTTTATTCAGTACCTATTTGTTTTTCCATCCAACATAATTAAACAACATGGTTCTTATTGTGTTTTCAGGATGTTGTAGTATAAACCAACATGTCATTCTTTTAGCTCCACAACCAATGCTTGCTTTCTTCCAGACGGTCTTGTGGCACATGGGATTTTTTAAGGTTGTGAAGAAAAGTACTCAGGTTTTGTTTGATATACACTTGGGTAACAGCCTACTGTTGCAGAAACAGCTCCTCATAGGTGTTGACAAAACACGATACAACATTTTTTTTCAAGGGAATTTAGAGAGGGTTTTATTGTCTTCATATATCAAAATGTTTGTTGTCTGTGTTTTTAAGTCACTTTTTAATGTATATATTGTTTGTTGGTCTCAGTCAATGTTTCTCCAATAATGTCATCCTATTTTATGAAACCTGTCATAAATACAGCCATGTTGACAGTTCAATTTTCCTCATAACACTTCACATATAGATATGTATGTACACACACACACACACACACACACACAGACCTTGACTCCACTTTTGAGCGTCAGTTCCATTGCAGGCTCTTCTTGTGTTTCCAGAGAGATGGGGAAAAGCAATAACTGCACACTTGACCCCTTTGCTTTTTATTGGCCTGCTCTCACCTTCACACAGACCCACTTACACACCTTAAATCTAATCTGGGAGACCTAGCCTCCATGGTGATATTCCTCCATCCTCCCCTGAGGATTAAAGGATAGAAGAGGGGAGAAAGGAAAGGGGGGAAGTTAATAATTTCGCCTTGCAGGGACCTGAAGATAAGATTTTGTGTTTGGCTCTCGTATCACATGCGGACGCTTGTGCATCAAGGCGAAAACACGCTGCACATAAAGGGGTCATTACAGCTTCCTATCCTCAGTCATGATGTTTGTTTTGTCCCTGAAACCCCTGACAACATTCCTGCCAGAACTTTATTAGTGAAGTGGAAGTGGAGGTGTTTGTGTAAACTAGGTGGTTAGACAGTGAATCTCATCATCCCTGGAAAAAAGAACAAAAAATAAAAAAAGAGCAACTGAATCAGGGCAAATATTAGAAAAAAGAAGGGACTATCCTTAGTGACAGAGTTGTTTACTGTTTATTCTGGTTGGCAGTCTCAGTCCTCCTCATACTGGCAGTCACAAAGATTTGTTTTCACTGTCTATTCCTTTGTGGATTTTTACTCTGGTGCGGATTTGTGTCAAAGTTTCTCTGCATGTAAACATACTTGTGCTTGAGTGCGTTGTGCATTAATTATGATTGGTTGCTTGTCTGAACTCAATCTCTCTACAGTCGTAAGTCGTTATGGTGGCTGCAGAGTCTCATTTAAGGAGTTCAGTTATTCTTTATGCAAATAGCACTTTGGCAGATTAGGTGAACTGGAAGGAATTAAAAGGGATTTATTGAAAATTGAAGATAATGTAATTAATTATTGATTATATGACTATCAATGGAAATAAAATCCTAGTAACATTTTTGCAACAATCCTGCAAAATATTGCAATGAAAAAACAGGATTTAGACCTTTCTTATTGATCAGCAAGGCATCAACATATAAAGCCTTTTTGTTGTGCATGCAAAAAGCCTTTTCTCCCATTTATACCACAGAGCTTGTTGTGCTTTAATTGAGGTTCATCGTAGAAACACTGACATGTGGAAGGAAGAGGCTGCAGATCAAACTGATGACCATTCAATTAGTGGACGACCTGCCCTTCCTCCTGAGCCTTTAACAGCACTGGTCACAAAGAAAGAAAAATATCCCCTAATGAGCTGAGCTTATTACTAATTCACACTTATATAGCTGAAGATACTTTTTGTGTGTTTTCCAGACTTTTTTCTTTTAGGTTGCTATTTTTTAAGCATAGATTTAAGCATAGACACACTCATCTGAAATCTGTTATTGTTAAGCTTTAGTCAGCAAATGCAATTTTTACAAAAAATTATATAGAAGCTAGATAAATAATATAACTACATCATTCAACAAATTTTTGTGTGGTATTGCTGAAGCATTATATTTATGTTATTGATAGAGTTGACGTCCTGCTGTTGTGTGAGCAAATTTGCTGTAAAACAGGGTTTTACTCTTATCTTAAAATGTTGACATTTTAAACCATCTAAAAACATCTAAAGCATCTTATAATATTGGTTAGTATAGTCTGTAGTACTACAATGGCTATCAATTACTTTAAATCTGAGATTAGCTAAATATTCGCAGGCTCCAAATGTTTTATATTGGACAGAAGTTGAAAGCTTTGAAGGATGATAATTGCATCATTGTTGTTTTCCTTTCAGTTTTCTTGTTTCTATTTTGCGTCTTGCACCACGATTAATGAATATAAGTATGGCTGTGGGCTGCTTCTTTACATTGTGATGCTTCCCTGCAGGGCTACTTACATATTTATTGTATTATTTGCTTAGCATAGATCCATTATTCCTTATTAACAATAGATTATAAATAAATTATGCATTTTACTTCCATTTCTAAACCTGATTTTTCGTTTTTATTTATAATTTCCTTTTTTCTGAGTTTAATGCATACATCTTTTACAAATAACTGTCTATATCTTCAACATTTACAGGGACCTAGAGTAGAAAAAGTTTACTACCACCTGTTTTTAAAGTAAATATTTGTATGATATAGATGTTGTTCTTAAAACAGTTAAACCTGGACTAATGCCCTGTTGTTTTTATCTGTCATTTGTTACAGTTCTCAAAGGAGAAATACCTCTTGGAGTCTCCCCCTGAGAAGCTTCGTAAAGAACTGGAGGAGGAATTGAAACTGAGCCCCACTGATATCAGGAGCCATGGCTGGTACCATGGACACATACCCAGAGAGGTATGAGAGCTTCCTGCTTTCTTTACTTGAGGTTCAGCAGACATGGAGTTAAGTCAACATTTTAAAACTGCTGCGTAAAGTTTCTGTATCCTACATTTCATGTTTATAAAAGTGTTTATGAAAAGCACTGTACACACCAAGGTGTGGACAGTTTCACAAAATCCACTCCTGTTCACAAAAGTTTTTGCTTTATTTTTGTCTGAAGACAATTTGACCGAACCCTAAACAAACCATCATACAGTATGGTTCTTGGAAAATTAAATGTTCTTATAAAAAAAAATATCGAACTGATGCTAAAAATACAGCATTGTTGTATTGCCATCATATTTGGATCCTTTTCTAAATGTTTAACACACAAACGCATAACCAAGCAGTGCTGGATAACATTTCTTTAGCAGTTCCTTGTCAACAATTTCATTAAAATCTGGGATTTACCTTGTTGGATCTGTCATCAATTGGAGTGAGTTTTGTTAGACTTACATTGTCTACAGACTCTTAACTAAGGTTGCAATTGAAAGCTGAAGAGAGTAGATTCTTCTTACCTGATATTCTCTCATTTTTTTGCAGTCATCACCTTCCTGGCCTTGTCACAAACAGATATGCTTCTCACAATAGAAAATAGAGTCCTTGCAATTGCTCCCTGTTTTTTTCCTATAATAAATACTTGCTTAGTGGTTTAAAAATAAATAGAGAATGCTTGAGTTTTTAGTGAGTATCCCTTGCTTTTACAAGCTGCTGAAAGAACCTTGCAATGCGATAATTGTTATGTATCAGCTCCCCATGATTTAGTTACATGTGGTGCAGTACCTCAGATGGGACAACGGAGATGTCATTTCCATAAATGATGTAGAGCAAGTGCTCTCTTACTGAAACAGGCTGCTGATATAGCCTCACTCACTCACTGGATATGGCAACAAGGTTATTTTACACATAATGTGTAGGCTTATATGTGTCCATTTATTCATTAACATTAAATCCTTAGTAGATTCAGATTAAAGCTTCAAAATTTTTGCTGTGTGTGCAGCCATTGGGACCTTATTGATGTTTATTTACACTCATCATCCACTGTTTGTTTTAGAACAGCATCTTTCTAATCATCCTAGTTTGAATTTTGGTTCAATAGATGCCGTTATTATACAGTTTTATTTGCTCTCTATCGAGTCTCTAATGACTTCTTTTCCAGAATTTACTTGTTATTTTTAGTGGTCTTGTGAGCGTGAAGTTGCATATATATATTATCAACAACACAAACAAACATCCCTGTTGCTTTTTCTGCTCTTATGTCATATTTGTTGTCGGTGCATCACCTCTTCATCGTTTTCTTTATCATTATGTAAGTATTATAAAAGTCTAGTTACATAAGATGACTGGGGAGAGATCTGACAGACACTGAGGACCATCAGTTAGTCTTTGGATGCAGATTGTTGTCATGGGTTTCAAAAAGAACAAGGAAAAAACAAATTAAAGACTACCAGGCAATCATTATTGCTAAAGAATGATCAGTATAGAAGCTTAATGTTACTGTTTGTCCACTTTTACCCAACTATACGTTTATATCCAGGGTGTTTCAGAAGATCTAGGAGCTCAGAATAAAAAAAACATGTTGACAAATGTGTTAGCACCACCTGGGTTCAGACAGAAACGTGTGAAACCATTTGTGAAGTTCAGCAAAGAAATGAAACGTGTCGGTGTAGTTGTTAGCACGCATCTGAAAATACAATTTTGGTACCATTTTGGAATGTTTGTATTTTATGTAAATCTAGATGCTAAAACCGTGAACTGAAATAGAGTAAAAGTCTAAAGTACATATCTAAATTACAGAGAAGAAGAAAAAAAAACAAAACAGTAAAAACATTATTTATTTGGTAAACAGAATATAAACTAATCAGAGTTTATATACAGATTTGTGGTCACCATTTTTGTGCACTTTAATCTATAATATTAGTTTTTCTTTAGGAACTATATTAGAAACCTTTTCCACCAAATGTTGGCCATGAGCAATATGTTTTTATTTGTATTGGAGGCAGAAATGATGTTACACTGAGAGCAGTTGCTGTAACAAAAAAGTCACAAAACAAAAGACAATGTTGACATTTTCAGCTGTCAACAAGTTGACAAGTTAAGTTGTTGTCCAACACTCTTCATCTGCCCAGTAAGCAAACTGGACATTGATCACTGCAAACAGCATTCTGTCTGTTTATTTCCTTCAAAAAAGGAAAAAAAAACTTTATTTTAATGTAGAGGTATCAAAATCCTGCAAAATATTTCCACATTTAGCCTGTTTCATGACTAATAGAACTGGATCCTTACAAAAGCAGAAACAGAGCAATATTTTTGCAGTATTTCCCCTCTTCCCGTAATGAGGTTTTGCACTTACTTTAATAGCAGCCCTAAATGGAGCTCTTCTATATTTTAAATAGATTGTAACACCTTTCACAATTTGTTATACTTGACTTAAAACAGCTGAAAATTGCTTATTACATATTTTTATTAGTTTTATTACTAGTTTATAATTACATAACAAATATTTGCAGTCAGTTTGCTAACTCTTAGATACAGCCTGTTCCCTTGCTGTAAATATCATGTTTGCCTTTCTGACCTTCTGTCATCTGTTTTATTTTATATACATATATAAGTTATTATCAGATATTTCAAGGGATCCCATTAGAGACTAACTGAATGGGTATCTGGGATTTTTAAGGGTCAAATATTTTTCTCTTAAAAAATTACTTTAATTACAAAACTTTTTCAAACTTTTCAGTTTTCAATTAAACCAATTCAAGGAAGACAAATGAAACAGGGTTTTACATGTTTCACTATTTCACCATTCTGGCGTCACACATTTAAATTCAGATCAAATAAATCAGCAACTTTTGATGGGATCACTGTTCATACATTGAGCAAAATGTAAAACAGAATTCATTAAGATACACTTGTGCTTATAATCCCGTAGTATTAGCGGAGTGATTACTCCGACATCATCTCTGGCTTTGAAAGCGCAGTTTAGGCAGTTTACTCACCGAACGACACTGATTAATGAATCCCATCATCTGTCACAGCTCGGCAGCAATTGCTTTAGCTTTCAGAAGGAGGGAGACTCTGCCAAACAGACAGCTGCGTATGCTGCTGATGTACGCAGTTGAGATTCACAGCTGGTGACAAAGACACAAACACTCACAAACACACAGCCTCAATGCACATGTGGCTTCGTTTATCGTCGCTCTTGATCAGCCTGTGCCTCTCTTCCAGATTTGAATCTACCATCTGCATGTCTTCCCTCCTTTCATTTACATAAAATATTCAAATATTCACGGCTTTGCCACATTTTGAACTTTGAGGGGAAAACCCCAGGCCAGGTTACCAAAACAGTGTGTAGTGGTTTCATTTTACACAAATCCTTCAGTTGAATCCCATCCTTCCTCTCTAATTATATAGCTTGGTATTGTTTAGTCATCTTTCTATTGTTAAAAAGTCTAATTTCTGAAGAAGCTGCAAATCTTCTCTTTCATAATTGTTCTTTTCTTTTCTCTTAAGCTATTAGTTTAGGTATAAAGATAAAAAAACACACTTAGTCCCTTTACCAGAATTATATTTAACACTGGAGAGGATAAAAGGCAGTGCATGAATTTTAAGCCTTTGATTTGTGTATGTGCTGCCTCCTGCTGGTCTGTCACACTTTCTTCCTTTTGGCTTTGTTGCGCTTCATATTTCATCGATTGTTTAAAGAATTCAACACTTTTTGCTGTCTCCTTTCAAAAGCTGTCTCTCTACGGGTTGTTTTAAAGAGATACTCCTTAGCCTGATTTCGATTCTGTTTTTCGACACCCACTACTTGACAAATATTTGGGATTTCTTCTCCAAAGCGCCATTAACTCAAACACAAGTGCAGTTTTAGTTAACAGTGATATGTGCAGCCTGACGCATTTTTTATTTTCCACGAATACAGCAATAGTTTCTTAAATGCTACTTTAGTCGTATTGAAGGTTTTAAAATGGGTTATAAGAATATTTATTCTGTGGCGCTTTAGCAGTATGAGTGAAAAAGAACAAATCAGCTTAACGGTGCAATAAATGGTTGGTTGGTAACACAAATTTTCAGAGAAGCTGTTTCAAAGAATCTTATATTTCTTTGTTCATTTATTAAGCTTTCAAATTGGGAAACGCAAATTGTTCACATGCATGCCACTACTGATAGATCCAAGTTTCTATTTCTTCTTCTGTTTAAAGCATCGTTGCTCAACTTAAAACTTGCCTTTTTCTCCTATCTAGGTGTCCGAGTCTCTGGTTTTGCGGAACGGGGATTTCCTTGTGCGAGATTCTCTGACCAATGTTGGTGATTATGTTCTGACGTGTCGGTGGGACAATGAGGTTCTCCATTTTAACATCAGCAAAGTTCTAGTGAAATCCAATGAGACTAAGGTAAGTACACATTTCTTAGAGGTATAGGAGATCTCAGACTCTAGTTCACTTAGAGTTCAGGTTTAAGAGGTATCCCTGTGCAACATACCTTTAGCAAATGGCTAAAAACTCCTATTCATTATTTAAAAGTTATACATAAGTAGCCTCTTAAGACTGCAATTTAAGACCACTTTGTATGTTTTGGACTCTGTATGTATAACAGTTTTCCACATATGTTCTTACTACTAAAACTTTATCCAGATATTGTTATTAAATTACTGTATTTCAGTTTAAAATGTATGAAGTAGCCCTATATTTGGTATGTAATTCACCTGACAAAAGTCCCAGTCGGATAATAAAACCCTTTTTCTAAATATATCTTGGATTTCTGAATTCTGATTCAAACAGTGGTTATTGTCATTTTCAACTGAAGGAATAATAGAATTATTGCCTGAAACAAAACGTGACAGAAATCAATTAACAGTCACTTAATGGACTAATCTATAAGATAAACAGAGTGCGGAATTATTAGGCAAATGAGTGTTTTGATCACATCATACTTTCCATACATGTTGTCCTACTCCAAGATGTATAGTCTTGGGAGCTAACTACCAGTTAGGTAAATCAGGTGATGTGTTTAATGCCATCAACACCCTCTATAGGGTGTGCTTAATTATTAGGTAATATCCTTTCCTTTGGCAAAATGAGTCAGAAGAGAGATTTGATCGACTCTGAAAAGTCAGAAATTGTGAGATGTCTTGCAGAAGGATGCGGCAGTCTTGAAATTGCCAAATTTTTTAAGCCTGATCACCGAACAATCGAGCATTTCATGACAAGGGTCACAAGAAGCGTGTTGGGGGGAAAAAGCGCAAAATAGCTGCCCATTATTGAGGAAAATCAAGCATGAAGCTGCCAAGATGCCATTTGCCACCAGTTTTGCCATATTTTAGAGCTGCAGCTTTAGTGGAGTATCAAAAAGCACAAGATGTGTGATATTCAGGGACATGGTCGAGGTCAGGAAAGCTGAAAAATGACCATCTTTGAACAAGAAACAGGATAAAACATCAAAACTGGGCCAAGAAATATCTCAAGACTGATTTTTCTAAGGTTTTATGGACTGACAAAATGAGAGAGACTCTTGAAGGGCCAGATGGACCCGAGCCTGGATCAGTAAAGGTAGAGAGCTCCACTCCAGCAAGGTGGAGGTGGGACACTGGTATGGGCTGGTATCATCAAAGATGAACCTGTGGGACGTTTTCAAGCTCAGGATGTAGTGAAGCTAAACTCCCAGATCCACTGCCAGTTTCTGGAAGACACCTTCCTCAAGCAGTGATATGGGAGAACAGTCCACCTCTCTGAACAGCGTGTAGGAGGCTGCATGTAACACGATTGTAAACAGATCAAGCAGCTGACAGAATCTATGGATTGAAGGATTTCTAGTGTCATTGTAAAGAAAGGGTCCTATGTTGGTCACGGATTTGTTTTTGAATATCAGAAATATTCATTTCTACATTTTATGTTGTTACATTGGTTTACCTGGTAAAAATAAACGAGTGAGATGGGTATATATTTGGTTATAAGTTGCCTAATAATTCTGCTCAGTAATAATTACATGCACAAACAGATATACTCCTAAGATAGCTAAATCTAAAAAAAACACTCCAAGGTCCAACAATATTAAGCTTTGATATTTATGAGTTTTTTGGGTTTATTGAGAACATAGTTGTTCAACAATAAAAATAATCTTCTCAAATACAACTTGCCTAATAATTCTGCACACACTCTACCTGGGAATCACAAGTAATGCAAAGTTTTCACCAAGGTTTTTCTGGAAAACATTCAATAGTTTAACATAATTTGGTCCCTTCTTTTGCACTTGATTTGCAGTAGAATCTTGAAAATAAAGACTTTTTAATTACATGTAAAACTCTGCTAGTCAGAAGGTGCTAGCAGCCATCTATAACACCTGAGAACAAGAAACAGAATATTTATGTTATATCAATCAACACCAGTACTCTTATTATAGAAAACCATCTATTCGATGAGATGGAACTTAAAAACAGGTAGTTTAATTTAAAAAATAATTGTAAAAACTTAAAAGACATATATAGAGAAATTCAAATTGAGGTTCAAAATATTATCTTGTTGGATGAGTGATCAAGATATTTTTATTCACATGTGAAGTTGGTATTAACTTAAACTGGTTTTAACTGACAAAAGAAAATGGAAACTCTGCTCTAAATACTTGGGATCAAAAAGACATAAACTGACATCTCCAAAAGAGTCTAAATAATAAAGCAATAGAACATTTTAAGCATTAACATTAAATTTTTAGATATTTTTTCTTAATATCAATGTTTTTTATTAATTATGAAAAACGAGTTTAATCTTCTTTATTCGTTTTTCGATGCAATCTATCACATGAGTGGTTTATTAATAAATAGTGAGAATGATATTAACACATGACACAATAGTTTGTTAAACCAAAAAAAGTGTATAAAAATTACCAAGGCAAGTATTTCAGAGAAAATTAAGGCTAAGTTCTTTTAGATTGCAATTTTCAATACCTTCAGTCAGATCTGTCGATTAAAGTAATCTCTCTAATATTGTGAACATACGGTATAATAAATCTGCATGTAAATAGTTGTAAAATAATTCAAGAATGTTTTTCTTTGTAGAAAACCGAGAAAAACAATAACTTTTCTGGATACCCCATAAAATACACAAAACAACAATCCCGTGAAGTGGCCTATTTGGCTTGTTTTTGTGTCCAGAGATCAAGGAAATCTGACACCACCTGAGTTTTAGTTGCTCAAGTGGAAAACCACACAAGTTATTAAAAACACATTTACTCTGATCTGAACGCTGTTGGGATTTTGTCCAATGAGTTAATGGTTCCAACATCGGTGATATCATGAAAGTATTTTATTTCAAACAGGCTAACACATGTTGTCTGGTCTGCTATAAATGATCAAAATTCCTCTGTTTAACTTCTCCTGCTTTATCTCAGCAATTATTAACTGAAAAGGAAATTGTTTCTTTGCCTGCTCATTTGATATTTTGATCTTTGTGGTAATGTTGTTTCTGCAACTATGATGTATTTGTTAAAATGTAAACCGCTCTTTTCCTGCTTGCTGTTCCTTTTTTTTGTTTTTACCAGCTATGAGATTTTTCCATTGTACTTGTATAGTTAGGACTCACTTTCTAAAGTATTTTAATGTTCCAAGCATGTATGCTAAACATAGCTTCTCTCCCTCATGTTCTCCAGGTGCAGTATATGTTGGAGTCAGACAGTTTTGACTCTGTTCAGGAGCTTGTGCGTTTTTACGTTGGCCAACGCAAAGCGGTCTCCCAGTCCAGCAGCGCCCACATCTACTGTCCCGTCAGTAGGACTCTACCTCTGCGCTACCTGGAGGCAACCTTTGCCCTCTCCAACAGCAAGCATGGCTCCGCCTACTCGCCATCCAGCCAGAGGGGGGCGTACATCAAGAGACGGAGTGTCACCATGACCGACGGGCTGACGACAGAAAAGATGATGCCTCACAGGTGAGATGATGCCCTCTGACAGCTCTTCTCTTTTTCTCAGCTTTGTTACAAAACGTTTTCATAAATTTTTAATGTTGTATACATAATCAGTGACTCAGACAGCCCCAGTCCAGTTGAGACACCAGTCGCACCACCAGAGCCAGAGCCGGAGCCTTTGTCCAATTGCAGGTTGTGTTTATGTTTGTGACAACAGTGATGTTCCTTCGCACTATGATAGTGCACGGCCTTTCCACTCTCCTACCACCCCCTCCCTTCACAGAAACCTGTAGCACCTCCCTGTGTGAAGACAGTTGTTCAGTCCTGCACTCACTCCCACAAGTTTTAAATGTTGTTTTAAACTTCATGAGTCTACAAGGAGCAGACACATTTATGGGAATTAAAAAAAAAAAACTTGGAAAAACTATTCAATATTTTTATTTTCTCAGGTTTGTCACATTGAAACCATAAATTTTCCACGTATTTTATTTGGATTTTAAGTCGACCAATTTAAGCAGAACCTACTTATAAGGTGGCAGAAAAAAAACTATATGTCTCGCATTGCCAATTGTAATGAGAAAAGTATGATCTGCATTTGTTTTAAAGCCCTAATGAGAATCTGAAATCACATTTCCATGCAAATAACTACATGCTTTGCATTATCTGTGACTAAAAGCTTTTTTTTTCTTTCTAAATAAAAGTAAACTTTGAGATTTCACAAGCTGCTTTCTTCTTGACACTTTTACATCTGAGTTTTCAACCATTGCTCTCACCTAAGCTGTGGATCTCTGCAGCTCTTCCAGAGTAACGTTGGGCCCCTTGACTGCTTCTTTGTTGAATGTTCTTGTGGCCCAGTATGTTCATTTATGTTGAATGCTTTTAGTGCATCTGTTTTCACTCAATTTTATTTGGACTTTTGGAGTAAAGAGGGCTGGAATTAAATGCAAACCAGACTTTTTGAAATACTTGTACAAAAATACCAATAGAAGCTTAAATGACACATCACAAAGATTTTTTTTCTATGTGTGCTCCTGCTTTCTTTTAGTCCTTAGAAAACAGATATGAAGTCTTATTATGAGTCTCACAAACTAAAATAAAATCCCTCTTCTTTCACCCTATAAGAATTCCCTTTTTTTGTCATTCCAAACAAGGCGACTCTTGTCATCTAAACCAAGCTTTAAAATTGTGTTTGCAGCCCGTCAACCATCCACCATAAAGACGCAATGCGCAATTGTGCAATGAGTATGGACCAGATTCAGGAGTACCGCTGCCCCTTGTCGCCTGTTGGGGAAACCCCGCTGTCTCCGGCATACAGTGCTGGTAAGTGACAGACTCAGACACATAAATAATACATTGCCATCACACAGACTCCTTCTGCAGTGAGTTGAAGGCTCATCTCTTTTTATCCAGTCACCAGGCAGAGAACCCATTCAGGCGGACGGGTCCTGGCTATCGTACCTCCCTCCCCTGTGACACGCCGTTCCAGCGACCCTCAGCTCAGCCCTTCGGATGGTAGTGCTCCTGCAGAGTATCCCACACAAACTTGTCACTCTGCACACTCTTCACCTGCCCATCATGCCTCCTACCAATCACACTCCTCTGAGACAGCAGGGAGTTACTGTGACCTCAGACCCTGCCCCTCTGGGCCGCCCAAACCCCCAGCTAAGAGCTATGTAGAGCGACTGCGAGTGGAAGAAGCTGGAAAAGGTGAAGCCAGAGAGGAGGCAGAGAGGACTTTCAGTCCCCCAGTGGTGGAGTCGACCTCCTTATTCAGGCCATCGAGGTAAATTCAGTAGAAAATGTGGGATTAACAGAAAAAATCTATTGGATTTCTCCCTTAGTGCTGAGAAACAAAGTCTGAAAAATAATGGGCTGTTAAAATTAAGCAAATATGTGATTTACCTGTTGGAAAATTACTTCAAAAAATAAGTAAATAAAAAAGGTTACAAAAAACTTGTCTTAATAAATGGAAAGCATCACCTAACGGGTCAGTTGTGTTTTAAATGAATTATACATTGAATAAATAATAAAGCAGCACGGGAAATGCGCAGCCAAGGAGTCACAGAGTTTCTTTAGCTTTTATTATTTATCCGACTGCGTATCATGAATTTATTGAAAACTGTTCAAAGGTTTGCAGATTTTTGAAAAGAAAAAAAGAGTAAATAAAGAGCAGTAAAGCAGACAGCACTATTGAATGTCTTTGTGTAACCTTAAATTACTATTTAATTTCTGGAACACCTCAAGGTAAAGGATGGTTAAGACAGGGAGAACCACATGCATTTTGTTAGGCAGCAAGTTTATTTGAACAGTACAAATCTGTACATACACATCTGTACATAAAGTGCTTTACATGGATTAGAAAATAGAAGAGAGTAAAAGTAAAAGCATAATAAAAGCAACTAAAGATAAAAACATCATAAAAACAGGTAGTAAAACAAATAAAACAGTCGGACCATAAACTTAAACTAATAATTTAGACCCCCAGAAATAATTTATAAGCTAAATTCTGAACTCTATACAGTTTAACTGTAAAAGCAAAACCAAATGTTTACTTATTAGCATTAAAAGAAAGAAGGAAAATTCCTGTTTTATCTTGTTTTTACAAACCGACTCCTAACATTCTGTTTGGTATAAAAACACTCTTACTACATTACTGATAAGAAAACTTGTGCTTTCATTTAATATTGTTTATTTTCAACAATAAAGTAATACAAGCAAAAGGAATGTCTGTGATTATCATAAATGTTTGAAACCATTAAAAGAGAAAAATATGACAGAAAATATGCAGAAATGTAACATGTAAAGCAGAAAATGGTGTCAAAGACTATCTAGGAAAGATAATGTTTGGTGAAATTGATTTAAACATTGCTTTCAAAAATTTTACATTCAATCTTCTTCTAATCTAAGACGGGAAATCTTGTTCATAATTTGTTCCAGATATAAATGCAAATATCTGTCAAGTTTTACTGAATGAAATATTTATAAAAGATTTAGTGTAGTGCAGTTAGCAGGTTCACTAATAAAAAAAAATTGGATTTTCTTATTTTCCAAACGTGAGTTATCTGTCTCTCGTCATGCAAACATTTTGCCACTGCAGGCACTCATTTTTATGCTAATTTCTAGAATCTGTAACATGTCCTGGACACAATCAGAGTAATGTAATAACACAAATTTTTAAATGCTTTAAAATCTTAAAGCACTAAAAAATGTGGACTTTAGTTTAAGGGTAGAGATACAATGGAAAGAGGACTGAGCCAAACCCAGATCCCAGAGGAACTCCACAAGACA